>BMAW01114531.1:0-11419 GCA_019974015.1 Nephila pilipes | reverse complement strand
ATATTTAAAAAGACAAAAATCCAGAAAGAAAAGTAAAAATGAAAGAATAAAAAATAAATGAAAATATGGAACCCAGCAAGTCAAAAAGCAATTTCGGGCGGAGGACCGAATAAGCGGGGTTAAACTAGTTAAATGGTACCAATCCCCCTTTGCGACTTGGTAGGCTGAATTGGGATATCCAAAGTACAAAAGAGTTCAATGATTAAAAGATGCAAAAAAAAAAAAAAAAGATCAGCGATAAAATCTACAAAAATAAAATATATAATAATTCTAAAAATTATCAACAAATCAAAATATAAAAATTACTTACAAAAATTCAAAGAAATGAAGATTCAAATATGTGCGTAATAAGACAGAATATTCTTTAAGCTTCAAGGTGGATATCAGGTACTCAAAATGAAAAAAAAATAACACGTCATCACCATATAAATTGAAAAAAGATTTAAATCATTGTTTGGTTGGTAATAAAGTGTAAAATGATGCAAACTATTGGTTGGTAATAAATTGTATGGTAAAGGAGTATAATGGTCCAGAGAGTGAGTAAAAATGTAAGCTGTGTAAATGTAAATAAATAAATTCTTCACGGCTAGACCACTAACAAGCCGACTTTGTGGACTTATTGTTGTGTGGTGGATTTGAAAATGGATCACGATTCGCAAAGATGTTTAATATATTTGTGATGTATATAAGTATTTAAGAAATTTATTGAATAATCATGATCTAAACAGTTGTTGAAGAATTTTTTAGTGTTAATAAATTTGTCTATTTTATGTGTGGTTAATTTGTTATTACGTAATAAAAAGTTTAATAAAATATTCCTATAAATAGATCTGTGTAGATTCCTATAGATAGATTCGAATCTTTCTCTTTTATCATAAATATTACTAATTAGTCTATTGTCAACAATTTGCAAATCAAGATCCAGAAAATCTACTGTATTAGAATTAAGATTAGTTTTTAATAATGTGAGATAATTAGGGTAAAACGAAACATTTGGTTTAAATTCCTCAGTTTTACCTAAAATAATTAAATCATCTATGTTACAATAAAGAAAGTAAGAATCATTATTAATCTGTTGTAATTCATAAAAATGTAAATAAAAATTGGCCAGACAATTACTAGCTGGACCTCCCTGAGGGAGACCCTGAATTTGCTTATAGAGACTTTGACCGAAAACAATAAAATTCTCTTGTAATGCAAGTTTAATAAGAGTATTGAATTTTTCACGTTTTATTGTTTGATTAAAATGATATTTATCATATAAAATTGCAAGAACTTTAATTAAATCTTGAATATCTATTGAGTTAATAAGGTCTTCAAAATCATACCCATGTATAGAGAATACCTCTCGTTCCTTCATGATCTTAACAATTTCAAAGCTATTTTTAATAATAGCAGTTTTTTCAATATTATCAATAGAGTTTTGAAGAATGGACTGTAAAAGTTTGCCAGATTTAGTGATATAGGTGTTATATCCATTCATAATACTTCGAAATTTGATAGGATTTTTGTGAAATTTTGGCGTTAAGAAAATATATGGAAATTTAATGTTTGTAAAATGTAAACCCACCTTCTTATTGAATGCCAAAAGACGATTATTTATCTCTCTTTTACTATATTTGGATACCTGAAAAGCACTACTATTCATTACATGTTCACTCAATAATTTATGCTAGTAAAATTTGCAAATAATTGCATAATTTGCAGGAACCTTATCTACATAAACGATAACAAAATCCTTCTGCAAATTGTGTATAGCGAGTCTTAGATCTTTAATTGTAATTTCCCTTTCCACTTTAAAATTCAAATACAGAATTTTCTTCAAAACACATGACCTAAATTCGTCAAATGCCTCAATTGGCAAACCATATTTAATTGCAACCTTAAGAATAAAATTATCAAAATCATTAGTAATTTATTTTCTTACGACTAGATTACTATTAGTAATCATGAGCCTAAATCCAGTTCCTTTATTCATGAATTCTCTCAATAAATCGCTACTAACGATGTTCATGTTTCCTGTGACAGCATATTGGTGGAATGAATCAACGTATTGTGTGTATCTTTGCATCTACACTTGTGGCGTTTGTGATTCTGAAATATTATTGTAATTAAAAATAAATCTACCAAGTTTTTTATTGTACTTAAAAGCTCTTTTTATCCTGATATTTTTAATCGGAAAAAGAGCCATGTTTTTTGAAACACACCAGAAAAATTAATTTTATTAAATGATTTATTCATAAAGAGAAAGGTGCAATATTCTGTAATATATATATATTTTCATCAATATTCAAATCAATTTTCATTTTATGTCAAAGATATCTACATATATCTCCAATGATATGAAATCCCTGAGTATCTGGAATAACGTCATTATTCAAAATATTCATGACAACCTTTACCTCTCTTTTATTAAGTCCGATCATTAAGTTCTTAATATGTCCTATGAGATGGTTCTTTTCAAATTCTAATCCCAATTGAAACATTTTTTCTTTAATAGTTGAAAAGTCTCTTATTTTTCGATTTCTACGTTTTCCTCTAGAAGTTCTAGTTAATTTATAAGGATTGTTAATCCTATAGAATCCATCTCGGTAGTAAAATACTTGGTTATTTTGCTTATTTCCATTTAATACATTTTATTGTTCCATATTACATTTAGTCCATAAGGGTAAACAGTACCATAAAAAACAATGTAAAAATTCTCAAACCATAACCTTTCTTTTGTGTTGGGTACAATTTTAATAATATATATTTTAATATTATTAAATTCGTGTGAATTAAAATGTTTAATTTCTATTCGACCTATATTTTTCGACTATTAAAGTACTTCGTATCAGATCTATGCTGATTAATTGTAATATTTATAGTTCCCGAAGTTTGCCAACATAACTAAACTGGCACATACCACAAGTCATCATATATACACAATTAAAAGTTTTAAAAAATAAAAAAATTGAATCCTTATCATACTGCTCTTCAGCCATCATAACGCATGTCTTGCATCTCTTATCAGAGCACCTTCCAAACTTTCAGTTTAAATGATCAGAATCCCTAGAACGTTGGGAATTTGGGTATGTTATTTGAAATTAAGTCGCTTTGGTGAAAATCATTAATACATAAACAGAATGATCTTCTATCCGAAGTGTAAGCAGAACTAATAAATTCAGAGTTCCAAAAAATACGGGTTTTATATTTCCTATTATAAATCAACTGAGATCCCAGAGGGTGCTTAGAACTTTTATAAGAATTACAAAAAATAACGTTTTTGTATTTTCTGAAAAAATTTAGTTTCAGTTTTTTTATATGCTGAATCTAAACGTTTGTGACCACAACAATGACTCTCTTCATTCATATTCAAAAGATTATCAAAGAGTGCACAACAATCATCTATATAAAAATAGCAAAAAATGCAAAAAATGATAACTTGTTAACGATGAAGCAGACACTATTATACTACATCACCTAGATTTGACAAACATAAGTAAGCCAAATTGCCAGTAGCTAAACTTTCAGAAATTTCCCTTATCATAAAATATAATTTTCAAAATCCCCAATCTTTCACCAACACCTACGTATCTTAGATTAAAATTAAACATTATAATCTGCAAAGTCAATTTAAAATCATTTGACCAGTGAGTTCAAAGCTCGAATCATTAAGTTGTTTCAAGAAGAAGATTAATTATCATAGCCACAAAACGCCGAAACAGCATGTATTTTTTTATTTTTTATTACAAGAATAGAAATAACAAATATCAAGATTAAAAATAAATATATAACTAAACAATATATATATATATATAATAACATTTTACAAAAAAAATTACAATTTTAAGCAATTGCTTGATTGAAAACGAAGTTTTTTGGGGTACTTTACTCTCCACCCCTTTCTGAAATGCATATTTTATATGTGATAAATTACAACGAATATCGTTTTTTTTTTTTAAAAAATACTTAATTTTTAAAATATGTACATAGGGTTGAGCGTGACATCTTAGGAGAAAAATAAACTTCAAATTTAATGAAATTATGTTACATGTATCACAATCTAACGTAATTAAAAACTGTAACAATCAATTAAGGCACTCGCTGTTTGGAAAATTAAAGCAAGGATTTATTTTGATCACGTGGCCATAGATGTAGGGATGTTTGGGTATTTTATAAGGAAACAGAATGTCTAGTACAGATTATCCCTACGCGTTCAATACGTGGGAGAATTCCCACTAAGCAGTTTAGAAATCATATGATCGATTAAATGCACATATATATATATATATATATATATATATATATATATATATATATATATATATTACTTAAATCTTTAAATATATATATACTATGCAAAATATATATGCAGAGAGAAATGATAGAAATTACTATGTGTAAGAAAACTCGCGCTTTATACTTTCCATTACATTCCGTCTATGCATTGTGTGGTGAAAACAACTTGTTTAGATATTTTCTATCATCCTTTACATTTTTGACCATGAGTTTCGAAACACCCTTTTTATCAGATAGCAGGTTCATGTCTGTGTTGTTACTTTCCCGATTTCCCAAACTAGTTAGTCTGATTTCGATTATAAGCTGCCTACTACATTAACAGATGTTTTCAAATGTTTCCTTTTAACAAGCTTTATGTTTTTTTTTTAATTAAAGTTAGCGATTTTCCAAATTTTTAGGTTATTAATATTTTAACTAAAATGTATGCATTGATTGATCATTTGCGACAATCAATGATTAGAGGGGGAAAAAAGATGTTAAATGCTATTTCTTTTCATTTAAAAGAAGTAATATTACTATTACCACCTTAATTTATTTTTCTTACTTAATTATTTTCTATACAAAAAATATCACACCACATAAATATCTTTCAGAATAATATGACTTGAAATGTTCTTTACCATCATTTAATACAAATAACTCTTATTTTATAAACTGTCATATACGTGATAGTGTATTTTGAGTGGATTTTTGTAAATCCAAATGCATTGAAGAGGAGTAGCCCTGTGAGTCAAGTAGTCATAGTCGCCAGATCGAGACCTGCTAAGCTTCAGCCCGATCGCATCTGCTGATACTGATTACCTTAAGACTCGCCGTGGGTGGGGTCTTGATACACATTAAATCTATAAGAATGCAAGTCCTCATGTAGGAAAGATTTAAAAGTTAGGAGAGTGAGATGTCAGCTCTTGTGTCGTTCACCTGAATTGCTACTGATTCAAAATTATGAAGGAATGTCGCCAGTAGTGTTCTTGTTGCATCTAATTGCGACATCAATAAAAAAAAAAACAATGAAGAAAAAGAGGATCAATATTCAAAAGACACCAACTCGTAGTTCTTAAGCTATGAGTCACTAACTGTGATTTGAGAGAAAAATTCCTGAAACTATTCAAGACCATTATATTAAATAATAGGAATTTATTTATGTAACTGAAGTTAATTTTAAAATCCTCGTTTGCCTTTATTAAAAACCTTGCTATACTAGCTCAAAAGTTACCCAACTTTAACTAAGAGTAGATCGAAATGGATATCGGTCAATACTATCAATAAAATGGGTTTTATAAATGTTTTTAATATTTTTATTATGACATCTATGCATATATATATGTATGGACATATATATGTATATATGCATATATATGTATGTATACATATATATGCATATATACATATACATTTTATTAATAATATAGATCTATATACATATATGTATGTATGTATACATATATGTATTCACATATATGTGTATATATGTCTATTTACATAAGGTTATTCAAATGGAATAGTTTTTCTGAATATTTTTCATCTTATTACAGTGTGCTCTCGAAACATCATTCGTGTTTTCTTCAGTCTATTCCGTTGCAGTCTGTAACAGATCACATTAGGATTGGACGACAAAAAGTGTCTCTGGCATCTCCACAATTCCTCCGCTAGAGATGTTTGTTGATGTCCAAGTCATTTGAAAATTTGATTCTGATTAAACAAAATATCTGTCGTATGGTAAGTGAGACTTCACCAATGAAATGGTTGTCCTTAAGTCATCACTTGATGGGTTTGAAGTGGTGAAGTACTAGATTAAATGTTATTTCTAGTCATATGGCCAGATTTAGTACTTTGTGGTCGATATGACACGTTCGCGGCCAGCTTATTTTCGTTAACTTCCAGGCCCAATGTCACCCGAGACCCGTCGTGTGACGGTAATGTTAACTCTGATTGAGTTCTAAGGCTACCGTAGGCAGTGGTGGGAAATTTGGAGATGGACGTGCCGGTTCTGGTATAATTCTCTCTATTGCTACTGATTCAAAATTATAAGAGTCCATCACCAAAGCCATCCATTATTTAGCTTTTATGCGTGTTAACAAAACAATCAATCAATCTAATTATTTGATCATGTTTCAAAATTTAAGAAATCTGTCGCTAATTCTACAGAATGTTGATTTAAACAAATTTAATCGTCAGTTTGCAACAATTATAAAACACTCATAGTTGAATCAATTGCATAAATCATTTCAGACGAAATTCCTTATACAAATATTTATCAAATATACTCATAAAAGATAAGTAATGTAGTTTCAAATTTTGTTGAGGATTACTTTTGTTACAGATTTATTTCTGATGTTATACCGTTTAATGTTATAATAATGGTACATTTCATTAATATTAAATTATATTATATTATTGACATTATATAGATAATGTTTCACTGGACATCCTTATTTTCAACAGACATTTTCAATGTAAATATAAACACAAATCTAACACAATTATTACGATCTTTCAAACATCAAAACATTCAATCTTCATCTCGCGTCGTTTGTCTTTAATGCTATTAAAAATAATTACATTGCCGGATTTTCCAATCAAATATTTTTTTATTCATCTTTAAATATTTAAATAATAGCTATAAATGAATCTTCCATAGTATATTTCTCAATCATTTTAAAATTTAATTATTTTTAAAAATGTTACTACTTGAATAAGGATGATATAACCATAATTTTCTTTCCTTGAACATAAGAGATGCAAAATTTGGTAAGGAAAAATGAAGAGGGTTTTTGTGAAAATTGAGCATAAAGCACAGTCTACCGCATGTTTCATTTCGTGAACGTAATGCTAATCCGATGAAATTCTACTTTCTTCCTCAAACCTAAACTAATTTATTTATTGGAATGCAAAAATGGCATCTGAAAGGACATATATGTGTGTGTGTTGTGTTAGTATACTTTCTATACGTCAATACGTTATTTTGACGATTGAAAGTGTAATAAACTACACATATTAATATTATAATTATTTTGTATTTCATATTCGTCGTTCAAGATATGCGCTGTATAAAATAGTAATGTAATCAGAATGCAGGATTACCAAGAGCCGACTGCTCAGCAAGAACCAATAGGATATTAATGGCGTAATAAAATCAAAAGAAAACGCCTTATACCTGCTTAATTACCTTATTTTACATGCCCTTGTCTTCATCAAAATTGTTCAGATTGGTGTCGCACAGATTGAACTGGTAAACATTTATTATTAGAATGCAGTCTCAATTAGAATAAAGATAAAATGCTATTTTTATAGAAAATCCTTTAGAACAGCCGTATTTGTTATTCTCTTGAATCACTCAGACTTCATGCATTCGGGATATTTGTTAACCTCTAATGGCTTTTGGAAAAGTTTGCGACTGTCAGGAATGATATTGTTGAAAACTTTCAGAATAAAGTCGTAACTAAAATATAAGCCAATTGGCGTCGACTCATTCCAAATCATCGCAATAAATTTTAGTAAGTATTTTAGTAAGTAAAAATTCATACTATATTTATTTCCTGTCTCGTTTAGCTTTTATGTATTTTTAATTAACATTCATTTTTCTTATTCTCTGTATTTTCAGTATAAAAGTTTGAGTTTTCAATATTATACAACGTTTTTCTGTATTTCACTTGGTGTGAGTGTGTGTGTCATCAAATTTTCGATCGTTAATTTAACCAACTTCCCATCAAGCTAGAGCTCTGAAACTTTGGGAATCGTTCTTACTCGCCTAACAATGCAATATATAGACAATTGAGACAAGTTTTAACTAATATTTCAATAGTTTTTTAATAACGTAATTTGTGTAGTAAGGTGGCGCCATCTATGGAAGATAAATTGAATTACTCAGAGAGTGATCTTATGAGAGATATGAGGTTTTACAAAGTTTTATCTAATATTTCAATAATTTTTCTTAATAAACTTTGCCACCATTTAAAAACGTTTTAAAAAACGTTTTTTTTTTTTTTTTTTTTTTTTTTTTTTTATCTCGAATTATTTTTGTAACTGTGATTCATAACGGCTTGATTTGTCTAAATGACGTTGCATTAGAGCAGTTGGGTTCGTTATTTGCAACGGACCTCCTCGTAATAAAACATATACGCATAAAGGAAATTAACAATTGATTTATGAATTAACTATTCTTTTATGAAGTGGATATCATAAGGTTTTAATTATTACAAAGAAATAACCGATATGTCTAGATAAAATTTATTCTGCATATTAACTGATCCTTATGCTCATAATGTTGTAAATTACAGTTATATTTTTATTTGTTTGGTTTCAAGAAGTTGCATCTTGAAGTAATCCTTTGCATGGAGAAGATAAGAGTTCATTTTGCTGAAATCTGCAATGATGGCCTCTGAAAGCTCAAGAAACGCTGGGAGAAATTTATAAATCTGGATAGCGACCATGTGCAGAAAACTTTAACAAATAAAAATTAATTTCTATCTCGACTGTTTTAGTAATAATTAAAATATTACCATAACCCGAAATAAATAATAATAATAATAAAAAACTTTACGATTTAGTGCCAGTTGATTAGATCTATAATTTCCTGTAACCAAATCAATCAACGTGAATATCTAACTTACAACATTATACACATAATTCGAGAAAAAAAACCAATATTTTTAAAAACAACGTTTTTATATGGAGGCAAAGTTTATTTAAAAAATTATTGAAATATTAGTTAAAACTGATCACAAATATCTAAATATTGCATTGTTAGGCAAGTAAAAACAGTTCCCAAAATTTCAGAGCTCTAGCTTGATGGGAAGTTGGTTAAATTCATAATAGAAAATTTGATAACACACTGATACACACACAGACAGACACATACCAACTGAAATACATAAAAACTTCAAAACTAACTAAAATTAATTAATTAATCCGATAAATTAAATGGTTGGAATGCAGTTTAATCCAACCACCCTTGGCGACAAGAATTATTTGCCAGTATTTTACCAAATGTGGCTACACTGGTCCCCCCCCCAAAAAAAAATCGCCAAGTTTGCTGCCAATTTTTGAAATCGTGCTAAGTGTTTGGCTAAATTGCATTATTAAGGAAAACATTAGTTAAAACTTATCGCAAATGTCTAAATATTGCATTGTTAGGCGAGTAAGAACGATTCCCAAAGTTTCAGAGCTCTAGCTTGATGGGAAGTTGATTAAATTAACGATCGAAAATTTGATGACACACACACACTCACCAAGAGAAATACATAAAAACGTTTTAATAAGGTTCAATCAAAATACAGAATAAATGTCATCCAGATATCTGAGTTATTTCTTAGCAATAGTTAAAACTTTACGATACCACCTTGTATATTCATAAAGTTCAATACCATTTTGATCACATTAAATTTAGTTTGCAATCGATCTCATTATTCCAGATATTGGTTTTCAAGTTCATCCTATTATTTGAATAAAACACAGGAAACTGACATAGATAATATGTACATATGACAGTTCCTTTTTCTAATTGCAAATATTTTAGCAAAGCACTCCATTTCAATAAAAATGTCTCCTTCTGATTTAAGCTCATTTAAAGTGTGCCATTGTCGGCGTCTTGTCAATGGATAATACAGGAATACTCAAAATGGCAAGATAATAACCTTTGTTTTTCCATGTCCTTCTTAAATCAACCAATCGTTCACTTCCATTAGTTTCAAAGGCTACATTAAGTCATATCATCCATGAGTAATTTTTTTTTCTTTCTTGAATTAAAATTATACCTATTTTCTTCTCAAAATAACTACCAACTGCATTGCTGGTAGTATGGTACCAATTTACATATTTTGCAACATTAAAGATAGATATGAATTATAGGAACTCTCACATATGGTTTGTTCCTGACCACAAGCTGATCGAAATGTCTCCATTGTTATAACAAGGTATTGTATAAGGTAGAAAAGAGAGAGGTAGTAGGCTAACTAAGCTATAGATTTGGTTCTTGCGCTGTAAACCTTATCAATCATGCAGTATAGGCAAACACGTGTTCAAGCAATGAGTAGGAACAGAATCCTCCATTCCTTCTCAAAAACAGACCTTGTCACTCACGCCGTATGATTACAGGGCAAGCATGTGTTCTAAGTAGTGAGTAAGAATTTTTATTTTATTCCTTGAAACACCCATGTATACAATTATCTTATTAATTATTGCTGAAATAGAATCCTTCATCTTTCTCTCCTTACAAACAAAAACTTCTATATTCAATTAATCAATGAACTCGGGGGACATTACTAATTTGCTAATTAAAACCAGGTTTACAAGTCTTGCCAACGGTGAGTTTTGATAAAATTTGCCATTTGACCTCTAGTATTTGCACCGGATGTTATGACTTTTTACTGCGATGCAAAATTACTCTGTAAGAACTGATTTAGATTCATTTGTTATCTTGTATATATTCCCTCACGAAGTACTTCCTTATATTTCCGCTGGTTTAAATAGACCTTGACCGTGTCATGTTACTTTTTGCGTCAAGGCTACTTGCTCTTCAGAGACTGGGTAAGTGTTGTTTAATATTATGTTTATTACAATTGGTTTGTTTGAGAGAAATATGTATATTCCGACCCAATAGAGTAATTTTAAATTTAATTTTACAAATATGCATACAGTTGCGATTATAGACCGCTTTATGTGTGGAGCCTTACCCTTACAAGGTATGTGTTACATAATTTGTACAGTAAGCTGAATACTAATTGAGAGCTAAGTATGCGCTTTTTAATCCTGCATTTAATGGTTCGGCGCATTCTGTAATTCGGCACTGACTGAACCGTTCGTCTTCGGAAATTTTCGTGCAGATTCGGGAAGATGACATCGGATTCGAGGAAGCAACATATGAGATACTGTTTTAAACAGTAACGATCACCCTCCCACATTCCTTTTTGCTACAAGCTTTTACAGGTTGTTTACACTAGCACTATACCATATTAAATATTTTCTTGTTCTCTGTGTTTTTTAACAATGGAAGAATACGCAATCAAACTAATGTTCCATGTTTGAATTTAAATTTGCAGTTGATAGAGAGACGGCACGAGATTGCTTTAACCGTATACTTTGTCCAGTAGCGTGGTAGCGGAAGGGGGATATTGGAGTTAACATATCTTTCACATTGAAA
>BMAW01114527.1:0-14289 GCA_019974015.1 Nephila pilipes | reverse complement strand
TAGACAGTGGGTGATGAGATTGTACATTCCGAATCTACAATGGTTTTTTTTTGTCTTACGCAAAGGGCTAGTTTTCTAGGGGGTAATTCCATTACCAGATTCTATTATGATTTTGTAGGAATTCAATGATGATGCTTCGAGTAGTTTTACTTAACTTTTAGAAGAGATGATGAAGGGAAAATATGTACAAAATACTATAATCAAATTGACTAGTTCATCGGAGAAAAATAGAAGGCGGCCTCATTTAACCCATATCGGTGATGGGCGTTGGCACGCGCTCTGGAGTTCGGAGCATACTTCCGACACGGGTAATGCGGAGAAGAGAAACGGAAAGTGGAGGAAAGAGAGCGATAATGAAATGTCGCTCAGTTTTGTTCTGGAATAGGTGGCGCTGCATGAGCTATCATATGACGCTGATTCGTGGTGCTATATATCGAGTAACTGAGGAACTGGTTTTACAGTACATTGGAAAATACAATAAATTCTTTGATAATTAGCTGGAAAGTCTTACACACACACACACACACACACACACATATATATATATATATATATATATATGTAGAATGTGGGGGGATGATATTGTACATCCCGAATCTACAATGGTTTGCTCTTACGCAAAGGGCTGGTTGTCTATGGGGGTAATTCCATTACCGGATTCCATGTGATTTTTGTAGAAATTCAATGATGAGGCTCGCAGTAGCTTTACTTGTTTATTAGGAGAGATGAAGAAGAGTGAAAAGTATTTACACTATGAGATGACGAATTGACCAGTTCATCGGAGAAAAATGGATGGCTGCCTCCTTTAACTCATATCGTGGGAGGGCGGGGGAACGCACTCGGGCGTTTGGAGGGGTTTTTTTCTTACGATGAGGGTAATGCGAAAGAAAAGAGAAGCGGAATGAGAGGGGGAAAGAGAGCGAGAACTAAGTGTCACTCAGTTTTTGTTCTGGAATAGGTGGCGCTGCATTAGCTTATCACAAGACTCTGATTCGTGGTGCCATCTATCGAATATTGGAGGAACTGGTTTTACAGTACATTGGAAAATAAAATGAACTCTTTAATAATTAGCCGGAAAATCCTACAGAGTCCGACCCCTCCAAATAGAGCTGGCCTCCAGCGAAACCGGAATTTTTAAAACTTTACTAATTATACTTTATACTTTTAAAAAATAACTAATAACACAATAATAGTAAAAAATTAATTTCAAAACCTTTCAATATTCTACATGGAGCAAAATATGTAATCAATTTTTTTTAACACTTCATCATACAGGAATGATAAAAATTCTGATATAAAGCAGCCTAAAATGTAAATAAGCATATATAGAAAATGTAAATAACACAAAACAATATTTAGTGCATAAAAAGAAAATAATATAGCATGAAATTAAATCAAACGAACTTCACCAAATAATATCTATCTACGTTTGATATTTAAATGGTGTTGATAGAAAAATGTTTTATCATATCAGCAGAGGTGGTGGTAGAGTTCGATACTTCGTGATGACCAACTTTTGCTACTACATATCTATCGCGAGGGTTGACTTTGGTGATTTTATAGGGTCCTAAGAATTTCGGTCTTGGTTTTAGTCTAACTCCAAATTGAGTTCTTTGGATGGCTACCAGATCACCTTTTTTGAATTTCGGAGCTTTCTTTCTTTTCTTGTTGTAAGTTCTCCGATTTTCGTATTGTATTTTTTCTATGTTCTTCTTAGAGGTCCTTAAGAATTCTCGTTGTTCATGTAGTTCTTCGAACAATTCTTCGAGAAGTAAGTCTTTAATTCTGACATCTTCTTTGTTTCTCATCCTAGAACCAATCAAAAGTTCGAATGGTGACCATTTTGTGCTTCGACAGGTTATGCTGTTAAGGATTCTCTGAGGTCTATCAATATACTTGTACCATTTGGTAAAGTCATCTAAAGTTAGTTTAGTTAAAACTGAAATAAGTGTACGGTGGATTCTTTCAACTTCTCCATTTCCTCGTGGTACACCCGTGGTAATTTGTGGATGTTGAATACCTTCTTCTGTGCAATAATCACTAAACACTTTCGAAGTAAACGCTGATCCTCTATCTGATATGATTCTAACGGGGTTTCCAAAGATTTTTTGTTGTAGTTTTAGCTTCTCTAGAGCGTTTTCAGCTGACACAGTTTTTAAAGGGTACAACCAAGTGAATTTCGTAAAAGCATCTATAACAGTGAAAATGAGTTGATAATTCTTATTTGGTGATGGTAACGGTCCTATGAAATCGATATGGTATGTGCTCAAATGGTTGTCTTCTTTTGGAATAGGATTTAAAATACATTCTTTTTTGCCACTCTTTCTAGTTATTAGCTAAGATATATGGTACACAATTTATTATTACGTTCTTTACTAACTTCGTTAAATTTGGAATAAAAAATTCTTGTTTGACGATCTCTTCTGTTTTTGCTGATGAAAAATGACAATTTTAGTGAGCTAATTTAATTAATTCAATTCACATGTCTTTTGGAGTTACTATCAGTTCTCTACCGTTTGAGTATTTGTAAGATATACCATTTCTTTCAAAAAAGTCTTCTGAATCTTGTTTTTCTAATATCGACTTCAATGTTAAAATGTTTTCACCTTCTTCTTGGGCTTTCTTTAATTTCGCTGTTAGAGTTTCAATGCTGATTATCATGACAGGATGTCTACTCAAAGCATCTACGTGTTGCGTTCTAGCTCCTGTTCAATTTCGTAGTCGAATTCTTCTAATTGAAGAGCCTATCTGGCTATACGTGTAATCAGATCTTTTTATGCATGGTCTTTTTAAACGCAGAACAATCTGTGACTATTTTGAGATGCTGACCTAAGAGGTATACTCGAAACTTCTTTAATGCTGCTATAATTGCGAGAACTTCTAATTCATAACTATCATACTTCTCTTCAGCTGGACTCTTTTTCTTTGACATATAATAAATAGGATGTAATTTTCCATAGTTGGCTTCTTGCAATAAAACTGCTCCGTAGCCTAGTTTACTTGTGTCTGTGTGTAATTCTGTTCTTCTTCCATACTTGTAAATGTGTAAGATTGGACTTTCAGACAATACTTTCTTTAACTTTTCGAATGCTTATTTCTGTTGTGTTCCAAAAACAAACGGATTTTCTTTCCTTGTGAGGTCGCTTAACGGTTTTGCAATTTTCGAGTAATCTTTGACATATTTTCTGAAATATCCTGTTAATCCTAGAAAACTTTGTACTTTCTTTACGGTCGTTGGTTCTGGAAATTTTGCAACAGCTAACGTCTTTGCAACTGAGGGCTTGATGATTCCATTCTCTACTATGTGACCTAAAAATTCAACTTTTCGCATAAGGAACTGACACTTCTTGAATTTTATCTCCAGACCATATTTCTTTCCAACTTCGAATACAATTTTAAGTTTTTGGAGTCCTTCCTTTTCATCTTTTGCTAGAACAATAAGGTCATCCATATAGCTTATTAAAATTCTTTGACGTGTAAGGTCTCTGAAAATGCTTGTGACAAATCTCTGAAAAACACCTGGGCTCGTGCTTAACCCAAAAGGAACTTTATTGAACTAATTCCAAAAGGAACTAATTTTCTACAATTTTTATCAGCGCTGACGTGGAAAAAACCGTTTCGTGAATCTAACGTGGAGTAAACTTTTGCTTCTTGTAGCGTATCTAAAACATCTACGAGGAGAGGTAAAGAAAATTATCTTTCACTAGCTTCTGGTTAATTTTTCGGTAATCGATGCACATTCTCGAAGTTCCACCTTTCTTTTTGACCATTACGACTGGACCGGCGTATTCTTATGAGCTTGGGCGTATGATACCTTCTTTGAGCTATTTTTCTATCTGTTTATTTACTTCTTCTCTTTCCATAAATGCTAATCGATCGCAATGAGGAGGAAAAAGAGAGCGAGAACGAAGTGTCACTCAGTTTTTGTTCTGGAATAGGTGCCTCTACATGAGTTTATCACGACTCTGATTCGTGATGCCATCTATCGAGTATCGGAGGAACTGGTTTTACAGTACATTGGAAAATAAAATGAATTCTTTAATAATTAGCTGGAAAATCCTATATATATATGTGTGTGTGTGTGTATGTGTAAGATTTTCCAGCTAATTATTAAAGAATATATATATATATGTAGGATTTTCTAGCTAATTATTAAAGAATTCATTTTATTTTCCAATGTACTGTAAAACCAGTTCCTCCGATACTCGATAGATGGCATCACGAATCAGAGTCGTGATAAACTCATGTAGAGGCACCTATCCCAGAACAAAACTGAGTGACACTCGTTTTCGCTCTCTCTTTGCGCCACTTTTTCCGCTTCTCTTCTCCTTCGCTACCCGTGTCAGAAGCAAACTTCAAACGCCCGAGTGCGTTCCAGCGCCCATCGCCAATATGGGTTAAATGAGGCAGCCAACTATCCGTCTCGGAAGAACTGTTGATTACCTGTATAGATATCATAGTGTAAATACTTTTCACTCTTCGTCATCTCTCCTAATAAACAAGTAAAGCTACTGCACGCTTCATCCTTGAATATCCTCAACAACATTACATGGAATCGGAAATTACCCCCCTAGACAACCAGCCCTATGTGTAAGAGCAAACCATCGTAGATTCGGGATGAACAATCTCCATCACCCCACTGTCTATATATATATATATATATATATATATAATTTCCATTTTAAGAAATAGGACTAAAACTATTAGTAAAATTTGAATTAAAATATTTTTCAAAAGTTACTATAATGAAGTTAAATTTTTCCATCAAGAATTTTGCAATATTTTTAAGAAATAAACAATTAGCTACCCTTATAGAATTCGTTTTACTCTGTTTATGTATTCATAATTTTCGTAATATAAGTATACTATTGTAATATAAGTATACCAGTTTCAAAATTAAGAAGTGTGTTCTGAAGTAATTTTATTTTAATTGAAGTACATTCTGATGTCCTTACATAAGTTAAAATGCTATAAAATTTAAGTTTATAAGGAAAAACATTTAAATTGGTAGCATGTATATTGAAACAAAAACAAGAAATAAAAAACCTTATTACATTGGCTAAAGATATAAGAATTACTTGTAGATTTCTTTATGCGAGTTTACTAACAAACATTTTAAGTTATCCTTAAAGTACTTTTTTTAATAGCATTTTAAAATTCCGATCAGCAGTCAGTTTACTAGAGTGTTGTTTTTTAAGAAAAGAGTTCCAAATAAAAAAAAGAGAGAGAAAAAGAAAAGGAAGTAGGAAGGCTACTGAAATGCGTCATATTTAAAAATTCTACAATAAATTTAGGTTGTAATAAATTATTCACTGTAAAGTTAGAGAAATGTTGCTTTGACTCGAATTTTTCCCTCTTTTATGTTGAGTAATGTTACCGATAATAGAAAGACTTAGATATAGTCTTAATGTTATATATATATATATATATATATATATGGGATGGCCGATAATATTAATATTTCTAATTAAAGAATCAAACTTCGAATAAGCGCACACACATTTAATACTGACGTTTCACATTAACATAAAGTTTCACATACTTAACGAGACATTTTACAATAACATTTAAAAACATTAAAACAATCTTCTTCAGCGTCTTAAATCATAAATCGTCTAGAGTCATCAACAAGGGTTACTTCCTCGTTCCGATGACTACTGTTTCTTCTACAAACCTATATTCGGCCCTCCTGGAAAAAGATGACCTCAGCTTCTTGACTCCAACAAGAGAAATATAGTCTCAACCTAAAAAAATAAAGCTGAAAAGAGAAATTCAAAAGCAGTAACAAGTTGGTAATCCGAACAGCATTTATCTCAACATCATCGTCTTCGGAAATCACTATCGTCTAGGAAGGTATCATCGTCTTCGGAAATCACTGTAGTCTATGAAGTATCACCGTCTTGCTTTATCACCCACTTCACTTTTCTCTTCTCTCTTTTTTTTTTTTTTCAACGTCTTCAAAAACATAGATAAATCAGTCATGTTTGGGGGGAAATAGTCATAATCTGGAAAAAGTCATAATTGGTAGATTCACAGTCAAATAAATGAAGAATAATTGGATAGTTTAAGTTACACACCATCTTCTAATAAATTCTGCACAAGTTGTAATCCAAAGATGATTTATATTTTTTGTAGCATTTTCAAATGGTCCTAGGTGATCTGTACGATACTTAAGTAAAGGTAAATCATCTTTATGAATTGGATAAATAAATCCTTTCCTTTTTTTCTGTTCACTTGTACACATTGCACACAATTAACTATTGGTCTTTCAATATTTTCTTTCAATTTAGGAATAAAATAATGATCTAAGTGTTTCTCTGTATATTTAATTCCCGTATGTCCCTTTTCATGAGCATTTTTAATTATTTCAGTTTGCATACTTTCAAGTACAACTATTACTTCTTCACCATCAACAAACTTATTTTCTGGAAAAGGTATACATCGCGGTCGTTGATATATTGGTTCGTTATTTTTAATTAAAATATTTATTTCTGCGTTAGTTGATTTAATCTTCTTCGGTTGGTAATTTAATATAGATTGATGCATTTAATCTTTAATGTTTTTTTAAATATTATAACCTATATTTTCTTCAATTTCATCACAATTAACATTAACTGGCAAAACTGATAAAATATCGCTTTCTTCACACAGAGACTTTTTTTTTATATTGAAAATCCCTTTTCATTTCCAACTTCACCTTGCAAAATTGCATCAAGTCCTATAATAGCATTATGTGGTATCATACCATTTTCTACGACACATATATCAGTAGTATATTTAAAGTTATCTATTTGTATCTCTTCCGTAAATATACCTAGGGGCTTTATTTTACAATCTCCTAATCCCGATAAAATTGAATTACACTGATTCAGTTCACAAATACTTAACTTTTCAAATATATTTTTAGAAATTAACATTGCTTGACTTCCAGTATATCAATGAGCTAATATTTAAATTATCGAAACGAACCATTTTGCTTCGCAATATTGAGAGACTCTACGTTATCATTGGGTTTGGTTTCCATATTTAATTCCGAACATTCAGACGCCTTATGCCCAAAGTTTTGACATTTAAAACATTTTAAACCTTTATTCTTATGTAAACAAAATTTAGATAAATGTCCTTTACCACCACAATTAAAACAAAATTTAGTATTCTCATTATAATTAATTGATCGTTTATGATTCACAAAGTTATCAGATTTTTGTTTTACTTTACTAAAATTATATTTATTTTTTTCTCTTATAAAATTATATTTGTTTTTTTCTCTCATAAAATCATTTTTTTATATTCTTGTAAATCTTTAGTTTTTCGCGAAATTCACATAAATCTTTGCAACCATTCAAAACTAATTTAATTTCATTTCTATTGTTAATTCCTCGTATAATACACAGTGTATTCAAAAAGTTCCAGGACTGAATGCACACAGACAACATAACACAGCAAAATTAAGTTTGTTTAATATCAAGCTTCTACATAATCCCCCTGCACTTCAATACAACGTTTGGATCTTGTATAAAGATCTTTGAACGCCTTCTGGAACACCTCGACTGCAACAATCTGCAGGTCCCTTGTCACTGACGCTTCGATGTCCTCTACCGACGCGTACCGCTGTCCCTTCATCTTCAATTTCAACTTAGGAAACAGAAAATAGTCCGGAGGGGACAGGTCAGGTGAATATGGGGGTGGTGGTCGATGGTTACAACCTGCCTGCGCGCCAAGAATTGCTGAACAATGATGGATTTGTGTGACGGTGCATTGTCATGCAAGAGACACCAGTTTCCACTGTCCAACATTTTGGGTCTCACACACCGCATTCTTTTCAGTAGCCGGTGTAGCACATCCTTGTAAAAGGAACCAGTGACAGTGGACCCTTTTCGAAGGAATTTGTGGTGGATAATTCCTCGACTGTCGAAAAACACGAGCAGCATCGTCTTTGTTTTTGATTTTGACGCACGAACTTTCATCGGTCGACCCTTTCCCGGACTTGTCCACTCCGAACTTTGGCGTTTAGTTTCCGGATCATATTTGAGGCACCACGACTCGTCTCCGGTGACGATGGTTTTCAAAAAGTTAGGGTCTTCATCAGCCGCGGCAATCAAATCTTCGGAAGAAGCAATTCGGTGTTCTTTTTGCTACGTAGTCAGAGTGTGTGGCACAAAGAGCGCACAGAGTTTCTTTTTCTTTAAATCCTCCGTCATTATCGTAAAAACAGACCCTACACTCATGTTTAAAGATTCCGCAATCATTTCTATCGTCATTCGACGGTCTGAGCGCACCAACGCTTGCACTCGCTCGACATTTTCATCAGTCCGACTCGAACGTGGACGACCACACCTCTCATCATCGTCCGTCGCTTCTCTTCCATCTCTAAACCTTGCAAACCACTCAAACACACGCGAACGACTCATAGCCTCGTCACCATGAACAGTTTTAATCATTTCATAGGTTTCTGTGGCCGTTTTACCCAATTTAACATAAAATTTAATGTTCGTTCTTTGCTCCATTTTTTAACGATGACACGAGCACTATTACACACCACACTCGAGTGAACGCTGAGAAGTTGGAACTCATCCAAACGGAATAAAACTTCGCGCATGCGTCGGAGAAGGTTGTTGCTACGCGCTACATGAATTGCGCAGAGATAGCGCTACCTGTACTGTTTTACTAGCGGTAGTCCTGGAACTTTTTGAATACACTGTGTATATTGCATCAATGCGTCATCTTCAATTCTCCCTCGATTACCCAACTCTTTCATTATAAAATATTATTCCTGTATAGACTCAGATTCTTTCATTTTACTCTTACTCAATATTTCATGCAATTGCACTGAATTAGTAGTGACCTCAA
The DNA here is from genome assembly GCA_019974015.1 of Nephila pilipes. NCBI lineage: Eukaryota > Metazoa > Arthropoda > Arachnida > Araneae > Nephilidae > Nephila > Nephila pilipes. The sequence continues at coordinate 5,439 of BMAW01114527.1, read as the reverse complement.
ATTTATCTATCAACACAAGTTTTAATTCCTGGTATAACGTAATATTCAATTGGCATAACAAATAATAAAGCATTACCACCAAGCGATCGTTTAGCGAAAATAAACTTTTGTAGGTCAAATAAATTAAAAATATTCGCAGCGCTCTCAAACTGCTCGAACCAAACTGAAATGTTTCCATGCAATTCATCATTAAAAGAGTCAATGACTTTCAATGTCTGAAAAGCGTATTGAAATGTTTTGATTTCGAGTGGCGCGGTATTCATAACACCGCTCTTCAGAATAAGCTGCTGACTCATTAATGTATAGGCTGCACTGATGGGTTTTGTTTAGCTTCTACTCCCGTTTCGCTTTCCGATACAGATTGATTCGAATTTTGAATATATTGATAAAGCGAGTTAACATCATTTAATAAAATTAGTATTTTCTTGATTATTACGGCTTTTGTTCCTTAGAATGCAATATTCAGAATATCACAAATGGTAATCATTTAATGTAATGAAAAAGTATCCTCAATAGTTTTTAATTTAGACTTAAAATTAGAGTCACTTACTGAGAATTCGAAAACAGTGAAATTTTCTTTCTTGTGATTCTTCAGTGCATCGCTTACTACATATATATCGTCAATCTCATGTTTAAATTAAGAAATAAGAATAAATCTGACTCACCTCAAAGTCTTGAACGTATCCTTTAATTCAGAACAACACTTTTTTTTTTAATAAAGGAAAAACTGTCAGTTCCTATTTAATCAGTTTACATTCCTATTACATCCAATCATGTGCTCACATCTAATAATGCGCCTGAATCCTCAACAGTTTATATCTAATTATGCACTTCAATCCCACTTCTGATTAGTGGGATGGCCGATAATACTAATATTTCTAATAAAAGAATCAAACTTTGAATTAGCACACACACATTTAATATTGACGTTTCACATTAACATAAAGTTTCACATACTTAACGAGACATTTTACAATAACATTTAAAAACATTAAAACAATCTTCTTCAGCGTCTGAAATCATAAATCGTCTAGAGTAATCAACAAAGGTTACTTCCTCGTTCCGATGACTACAGTCGACTCTCCTTGAAGAGCGGGCTCTCTTCAGTAGCAGAGGCAGAGTCCTCTATGATCGGGTGTTTCTTCTACAACCCCCTCCCATATATATATATTTACGTCATAATTATTTCGTTTCTTCTGAATCAAAAGAATTTTTTTTTTCTCTCTTTCAGGAAAAAAACAGATGCTTAATACTTTTATCATACAAAAATGCAACATATATTAATTTGTGCTATTCGAAAAAAAAAAAAAAAACTGTAATAAAATAAATTAGAATAAATGAGCATAAATATGAATGTCAGAGGTGTTTGAGAGCATTTCCAAAAGCATCTTATAACAGTCGACTTTAATTTGTTAATTTACATCATGTACTTTAATTTGTATAATGACTAATTTTACAAACATTGTCATACAATATAATCACCTCCTTTTGTTAACTCTGTTTTTAAAATTGACATCAGTCGTATTTAAATACAAATGAGAGGATTTGTAACAGAAATTATTCGGTTATAAAATAAAATGTAAGTCGGAACCCCAGTTGATTATTTGACACCTCTGTTCCCAGGTCATAATTTCTCAAATACCCAGGAGTCCTCCTAGATAAATTGCAACATCTCTTCTCTACTTATGCTCCGAGGCATCAAAACTCAATAAATATTCAGTCAAGAAAACCAAACTAGTTTTATTCTATTCTATAGAATTATCACAAAGTAACTATTATTATTAATATGGAGTGGTTACTGTGTAACGTTGGGTTATTCGAGTGGGCTATCCTCGGGGATTTTTAACAATTTGAATTGTTTAAAATTACAATTTCGTCCCAACCAAAATGGAACACGATTATGAACATTATAGTAAGATAGAAGTGAAGTGATTTATATGTAATGATATACAAATGAAATAAAATTAATGGGAAATGAAAGTAAATAGAGGATAACGGACATACTGATAAGGAAATGCAGTTCAGATTGAAATTCTTCTATTAGTTTTGAGGACTGAAGAGAGTTCTACTCAAAATATTAAATTATGTAGTAACTGTTAATGAGAGCTGTTGAATTGAGAAAGAGTCTACTAGTAAGGTAAGATTTCTTATTTGGATCATAAATTAGGATTGTGAGTTAGGTCGGGATCCTAGAGAGAGTGACATTAGAAATTCAGCAGTGATAATTAATAAAAAATCTGTTTCGTTCTTGCAAGTCTTCAATTAGTATTTGGTCATTATTACTTAATATAAATTAATAAAATATTTCGCAAGATCATGATATGGAAGAGCAGACTTTACAATTGGAATTTTTAACCAAATATTATAATTGAAAGCTCTACTTTTCTTACAAACAGCAACATCGGATCCGACTTAGGAATAAGTTCTTGAAAAGTGAATCCAAGCTAAATATCGTCTATCCGACGATCATTTAACTTTCTTGCAACAATATCATGTTCACTACCGCCTTTTATTTTCCTGCAATCCTTAAACGCGTCCAATCTGTATACCACATTATTTCCTATTCACTATACTTCTTATACAGAAATGCTAATTTACATAAGTCACGGTTTCTTCACAGAGCGAGGTTTTCGAATCAAATAACTTTATAAGTAGCCCGGAAGATAAGTCGAAGGGGAAATGCGTGAGAACCGGTTACAAAATTACTAACCCACGAAATATATTTATGCGTATTTTATGCATATTCTATAAAGTTTAAATTTTCCTTCCCAGGAACTATAAAATGAGCTTTGAAAATAAAGTTGTAATATGAGGTATTCGCGAAACCTTCCCCTTGACTAACAACTGCGGCTCCTTTCTGACTTCATATTTCAATTTCAAGCTTCTTCCCAAACAAATGAAACGTGATAATGCAAATTAAGTAAATTTTAAATGTGGAATGAATATATATATAATGAAGTTGTATAAAAGCGAGAGAGAATTGAATTATGATATTAAGAAGGTTACGTTAATACGAAGGATATAGTGTGCGAAAGTTTTCCGACTTGTATAGTTGATTTATGGAGATTAAGATTCTGCGTTGTAGGAAGGATTCGATATTAAAGGAGGCACTCGCATCCCATTCCAATAAGCGTATATTTTGGTATATTGTAGTTGTGTTAGTACACGCGGTTAGCGACATTAAACTGTTTGAGAGCATTCTCCTTATTAAAGGATTAATAAAAACTATTTTGGATTATTACTGATTTTTTTAATTGCTTTGTCTGTCCTTGAACCTATGTTGAAATTTAGGTATTGTAATTAGAGTAAACTTTGAGATGAAAGATGAGACTTAACAGGATTCCGCCCCAAAATTTTTATTTTTGCTCCTCCATTAATAAACCCATCGACACTTATGGCTTCCAAGTGGAATGTTATACGCAGAAAAACAATTTAATATTTTCGAAACCTCCGAAAATTCAGTTATTCGAGCAATTCGTTATTCAATTATTCAAGATCGATGGTGAATGCTTAATGCTGAGCCTCGCGGAGACATTAAATAACATCTCTGTAATCTTTAAACAGTAAAGATCGACTCACAAAAATTTCATTATTCAACTTGATGAGAAATTTTTCGAAACATTTCCTGGCAATAACAACATTTTCCACTCACACACACACTGAATTCTCTTGTTGGAGCAAAAATCTTCGATAAACCGTTTTTTAAATACAAAATACTCTAACACTCAGAACTACAAAAATGTCTACCCGACATTAAAATCAGGTTCCAAATACACCCTTTCACTCATCCAAAGTGAAGAACATCTCCAGAAATAAGACTAAATAGTGAGCTAAACCTATCTGGACCGCTCTGCCTAAAATATCTGTGTCTTATAGTTCACAGCATTAAATCTTCATTTAAGCTGCAACTCCGAAACCGTGACTCTAACGGATCACTAAACGGTCACTAAAATAAAACTCAAACGTTTTTTTACAACATTATTTTATTTTACTTCTTAAGATTGCAATAAATATTTCATAACACACAACATCAGGTAAAATCTAAGATTAAAATGCAATCTAAACCAGCGAAAGGAAAGTTCCGTTTTTTACAAGCTGGGACATAAATAGGCTAATCAGACAGCTTGCGCTATCTGTCAACTTTAATATAAAAGGTTAACGTCAAAATGTTCCATAAATCATGTGACCGTTCGTCTATGAAGCAAGAGCCAAATCTGTTCCTGCTGCGTTCTTCTGGACAAGCTTAGGGATAGCGGACATATTTTACAATAACTTTAACTCACTATTAACAACCTTATTTCCTATTCTCAAAGACCATCGTAACTGGTTTTTTGTTCTTAATATTTTGCCCAAATTTTTCCAAATTCATTTCCCAATTTATTCCCATCAACTCATTTTTAAATTTCTATATTCTGCAATTTTTCACTCCTTACTTTACATACGAGGACGGTCCAGGATGTAACTGTACTAAGAATGGGAACATAATTTGAGCAGCCGACCCCCCCACTCCGCACATTGTACACTGCTAAGAATAGGTAACTCATGTTGCATTCCCCCCCTTTTCCTCAGATGCCAATGAGTAGAAAGTTCTTCGCATTCCAAAACAACTGAAAATTCCAGTTTCCGGCCGATGAGACTGTCTTAGTCTTCTTTGGAAATGGTTCCTCAAAAATAACCCATTGTTTCGATTGTTGCTTGGTATCCTGTGTATAATGATGAAGAATCCAGATCTCATCAATGGTGACAACTCGATATGACAGCGATAAAAACTTATGAATAAATAAGTGCTAATTTGTTTTGGAATCTTTCAACAGATGGCTACGCAAAAGGGCAACAACAAGGTGTCATCCATTTGAACCACCTTCGTAATTCTCAAGGTCCATAGTGAACGTTTGATACAACAAATTAGTCTTGACTTATATCTGTTTCACCCAACTGTAGGTACTACTATAACGTGTTTTATTTAATTTCCAAGTAGCTGCGGAAACCTAATAGTCATGGTCACGGACTCGCTGCTGGCGTTGTTTTCGTCACGTCGTAGGTTCGAGCCCGGTGGCTACTAAAACCCACCGTGTAACTGGGCTGATGCACGTTAAATCTGGTCGAGATCTCAAGTCTACCCTAGGGCGAAGTGTGGATGTTTGAAGGGGGAAGTGTTAGATCAGGTATGGTCCTCGTCTCTTGACCGAGGCTCAAAATTACGAGGTCCTTCGCCAATAGTCCAAGGTGACATTAATAATACAATCACAATCAAATTATTCCATTTCCAAAATTCAAATTTAGGCAGCTGTCGTAGCCAGGAATTCGATAAAACAAATAAAGAATGAACTGAAATTACTCATTTCATGAAATTTAAGAAAAACTTGTCTGTTCCATGAAAAGTGAACAAATAATTTATCGATACATAAATACGTAATTTTTTTTTAAAATTCATGTCGT
>BMAW01114523.1:553380-579543 GCA_019974015.1 Nephila pilipes | reverse complement strand
GTAGAGTAGACAGAAACATTTTATAGCGCATCAAAATGCCCGTCCCTCATGCCTTCCAGCTATGCCGGGAAGAAAAGGAGAGTTTTTCCCTTTCCTCCGTTTTTCCCCTCCCATTCATTTTTTTTTTTTTTTTTTTTTTTTTTTTCCGTCTCTGATATATGATGCAGCGATCTCAAAAGCCCTGGAGATACAGAAACTGAGTTTTTTCCCCCATACAAGAGCGGTTTCCTGACTGAGAATGCAAAATTTAGCCAAGCAGGGAAAATTCTCTGATAAGCTGTAATAAGGTTCATTGTCTAGTCGCCCTTAGGGAAAAACAAGATTTTTCTCCCTTGTTTGTCATTTTATTACTTGAAATTAATTTTTCTACGCTGAAAAAGAATCTTATTAAATATCCGTTATTATTAGAAAGGCAATTTCGATGGAAAAAAGAATTTTAAAAAATGGTAATTTTTTTAATTAATGATATATCCCAATTGTTTTTTTTTTCCTTTAATCATCAGGAAAATAATTATTTTTTATGGGTAACCACTAATGAGATACTGTTTTTGTGACTGCCCCATTTTGAATACTTTTGTACTGGTAGTAAATTATAAGAAAAATTGATAAATTATTCAAATGACATTTTTTTTTCATTCAGCTATATATATTTAATTGCTCAAGACAAAGAAAGCAATTATTTTAGTTGCAGCCAAAAGGCATGTTAGTCTAATTATAATATTAGAAAATAAATTGCATAAGAAAATATTGCATGAAAAGAAATATGCATTAGAGAATATTTTATCTATAATAATAGTAAGGTACATGAAGAACAAAGATAAAAATAATATATACCTCTTTATTTAGATATGTTATGGATTTTCCTCATAAAAAGTTTTTATGTCCGTTGCAAAAACACAAATTCTTCATGCAGATTTTGAAAATATCAAATAAATGACTGTTTTTTAAACTAAACCAATCATTCTAAATACAAAGCTATCGCGGTAGCCTAGTGGTCATGGAGCGGACTCGCGACCAGTGGTTTTCGTAGAGTCGGGGGTTCGAGCCTTGTGCCACTGAAGATCCGCCGTCTAATTAGCCAGGGTTGATGCACGTTAAATCTGTTGAGGTTCAAATTCTTTCAATTGGCATAGTTTGGAAGTTAGGAGGGGGAGAGCCAACTCAGGTGCGGTCAAAATTACGAGATCCGTCGCCAATAGCTCTGGTGTTGCTTCTAGTGCGACGTTCATGAAATCCAAAAAACCAAATCTAAACACAATATATGGGAGTTCAAAACTTTTCTTCAAATTTCACTTTACTCCCTGAATCATACAAATTGTTATTTTCCTTTTTGTACTATAATATTTTTAAAAAAGTCCCTATCATCTGTTTCTTTGTGTAATGTATTTATTACTTTGTTGAAAAGTAAAATTTTAAAATATTAAAGAAAATTCTGTTTTGAGAACAAAACATGGCATTTATAGGGTTATAGGAGACATTATGTTTTTTACCGTTATTAGTGAACAATAAGTAACACATAGTAATAAGTATAATAAGTACTTTAAAAGAAGCCCCGAAATTGGAAGCATTATTTCACCTTGCAGTCCCCCTCCCTAATTTAAATTATGACATCAAGTTAAAGAAAGAGAGAGAGAGAGAAGCTTGTTGGCGCAAGAGCCAGATATTGCTATGCAGCGCGAAACAAAATTTAACTGTGGTCTAGACGTGAAGAAATTGAAGAAAAGACAGAAATTAGTTGACAAGAAAGAGGGTCGAAAGTAGTGAAGAATCGCTAGGGTAACCTGGTTGCGCGTCACCCGTGTTTACCAAAGACACGGAAGGAAAAGATCACTACTAATAGGAAGGAAAAGGTCACTAGGGTGCCTCGGGGTAATTGAGACATCAAGCAATGTGATAATGAAACTTCATTTAATGTAACTTCATGTAAATACAAAACTTCTTTCTTCTTTTTGTTGTATAGAGATCAAATTCCGGAGTATTCGGTAATCTGTGATTATTGATGATCGTAAGCTTAATGATTCGTGATGTCTAATCTGAGTCACGTGTTTGAATTTGGATTAATCCATAGATCACGGTTCTTAATAACGGAGCGCACTCATATGCATGGCTTTATGTAGTGAAAGGCATTGGATAGTACCAACTTACAAGTGTTATACGGAGCCTACAGCCTTTGTAATTAGTATACAGTCACACTGATTTATAATATCCACAGAATGTGACTTTACGGAATGATGTTAGTGAGGAAAATTGTTGTATGTATTTCAGTTTAAGTGGGGCAACTATTTCCAAATCGTAGTTCCCCATCAACGGCTTTAGCGACGTTAAAAAATGATCAACCTTTCTCTATTTAAAGATTGGTTGCATTACCCTGTCATTAAAAATTGTTGTCATTTTTCCAATTTTTGTAATGCTGGAATAAGATGAACACGATAGGAAACAGATAAATAGATTTATATTAAGTCACCTTCTTCACCTAGATCCTTTTTCAGACTAATAAGATTTTCAATGTAGCCTAGTGGTCATGAACGCGAACTCGAGGCCGGTGTTGTTTTGGTCGAGTAGTTGATTTAAACCCTGAATGTCACTAAAAATTAACCATACAAGGGAATTCATGCAAACTAAATCGGGTCTCAGTCCCAAGTTCTCTTTTTGGCTTGGTGAAGAAGTTTGTAGATGAGTGCCAGCTCAAATGCCGTCCTCGTCCAGTGACCAAAGTTCGAAATTACGAGGTCGGTCAACAATAGTTCTCGTGTTACTTCTTGCTACAACGTTAATAATACAGTCACGATCATAATAAATTCAAACTAATAAGTTTAATTCAGTGAATACAAATAATCTTTAAGCTCTGCTGATGATACGGTAAATCTTAATTCAACGCCTAGTATTTCTAGTAAATAACTAATAGGAGTGCAGTATTACAAATGCTTTTATCACGTAACTCTGGCTTACAGCTACCATTTATCAGCCCCTTAACCTTTTCAGTCCCAGCGTCGCCTGTAGGAGACACTAAACAACAATTTTAAAAAATGGCGCCAAATTAAATAAAAGGCGCAATTGGTACCCAAAATTAGTTTAATTTTCTTGTTAATAGATGGTACTTCTGAAAAGAAAAATTATTTTTAGTGAACATTTTGCATTCGTAGTTTATTTACGGTAAAATGAAAATGGTGTTTTCCGAGAGAAAGAAAACTATATGCTTGCGCATCTCTAAGTGTTCATATTTCTTATTATTTGTGAAATAAAAATTATTAAACACACTGTTGAATTTCTTAAACTTGTTGTTTATATATAACCTTATTAATTTCTTACTCAAATCTTCCCACTTCTGATTTAGAACGCAGTTTCGCCTGTAGGAGACATTGGGTCAATGGCTATCATAATAACTCGATTTGAAACTATAATTATAGCATATATTTCTGCTCGGAATGATATTCTTTAATTGCTAACTGAATTCACCAAATGTAGATATTTAAAGGGTACAGGAAATAACCTGTATCTGTAAGAAAATGAAATGAAACATAATTAGTGATCACTGTAATTATGTCTAATTTAAAATTCCCCAAAATTCAAATGTATTGGGCAGAAAACACAAGAATTCCCGTACTCGCAGACAACATTTCTTGGATATCACGAGTTTTCAATAAGAAGCAACTCAAAATTGAGAAATTATTTAGTGGTACAAGATAAGATAGAGAGAAAAATAACGAATGATAAATTTTAGAAATTAGGACTCTTCTGTAAACAGTTCGGACAGGAATATTTTGTGACTGAAATTTAATATTATGCTCATTATGCTAATTATTATGAATTATTCATTAAAGTAAGATTAAAGAAATATTTTAAATTAACACTACGATATCATTTTGTCTCAATGTTTCCTCCAGGAGACACTTAATTTCTAAAAAAATAAAAAATAAAATAATTTTTTTAGCATTTTTTCAGTACTTTTCCATGTATTTAGTTCCGATTGATACAAATTATTCTAAAATTTATGGTTCAAAGTTGCTCTTGGATTTGAGGAGGTAAAATTCGTAAAAAGAATGTTAAATCTACTGAAATACCATGAGGGCTACAAAATATTACGATGTCTAAATAGCTCTTGGGTTACTTCTCAGGGAGATAATATTAAACGGTCACAATCACAGCTTTTTCAGCTACTTTTAACATTCGTATCAGTTTTGTCTACTTGTGATTAAAATTTCGATAGTTATTAAGGTTATCCGATATTTTTGCTCACTTCGCAAAGCATGGTTAAGAATCTAAGTAATGATTCTTACCAATTATAATAGAACTCAATGAAACAAAATCTCTAATAGAGGTCTCGTGGCATTTAGTTAACAGGTTTGATCATCTGTTAAGTGACTAAAATATCACAGCCTCTCCAAATTTTCACATCACGCCTTGGGAGGAATTGAGATCTGGACCAGATTTAAAGTGCATCAGTTCCGTAACACGCTGGATCTTTAGAGGCATCAGGTTTTAAACTTGTGATAAGCGTAATGTTATCCGAGCATAATGTTAATAGTAAAAAGTTTATTAATTTTCTTCTAAAAGCTAGGTTATTGCTTTTAATTACGTGACATAAAATGCTTTCGAAAAAGGGAAAAAATAGTTATTTCCCCGTGACTATTTTCTTTTCTGCTTTTTGAAGTATTTTTAAGCATTTATTATAAATTTAAAAACTTCCAACTATATTATTAGTTGAAGGATCGTAAGTCGGTGATTTTTTTTCCTAAACAGAGCTTTGAGGTGTGTTTCTTTAGATGGGGTTTGAGTAGCTTTTTTTCGATAAGAGGTCTGAAACCACTAGGAAGATATTAATCTGACATTAAATTGCTTCTTTTTTTTTTAAAAAAAAAAATTCAAGTTCTTTGAAAAAGTGTAAAGACTTAAATAATCGTTTGTTAGTAAAAGATGTTATCTCTTCTGGAATACATATTTTATGTGTGTTCATGTACGGTGAATATTAACTTTTTCGGTACATATCTTATGTGGAAAATCGCATATATGGTACAGTATCCCCTTAAGGTATCCGTACACCTTCGAAGAAAATTTTTGAAATACATTGATATTTGTTATAAAAATACTTTTTTATGCTAAAATATAACCTAAAACTATGAAAAACACATTTAATAATTTGCTTTTAAATCAAAAAAAAATTTTGGAGTGAAAAACATAGTAAAAATAGTACATAAATTGATTATTAGAATAACGCTCATAACTCAAAAGTAAACAAAAATATCATTATTCTGTAACTTTTATCTTATTCATCATAACATTTTTTGGGGCTGGTACTACTTTCATGATGAAAATCTTATTACAATAATTTTTATTGTGTTTCGAGTCAAATAACAATGAAAAATCATAAAAAAGTTACAACAATACATGATTTACACCTTTGTTACTAAAAATATATCAATTTTATAATCATGAAAGTGGTAGGGGTCCTTAAAAATTGTATAAGGAAGACACTTGCAAAATTTCAATTAATTTGGTTCATAACTTTTTCTGATATCTACGTTGCCATATGTAAATATGTCAAGAAAACTCATTTTGAGAAAAATCAAAAACAAACTTTCAATTGCAATTTTTAATAATAAACATTATAAAATATATTTAAAATGCCCCTGATTTATATATAACACCTTCTTTGCTTTCTAATACATTAATTTTTTTTTTCCTAAGAGCTCTGAGTATTTTTCGACGCTGCTTTACATTTGGTGTTGAATGACGTGCAGCATCAAAAATTCGACAACTGTCAAGGTGTTTGTAAGATTTTAAGGTAAAATAACCAGGCGTTACATTTAATTTCCTTAAAATTTCAACACAGCCCTTGTACCCATCATTAAACTGTATAACAGCATCCAATGCACCAGATTTTAAAATTTTAAGGCACACGAAAACCTCTTTCGGTACCCTCTGCCAAATTATGCCATTAAAACATTCATTGGCATTCTGTGTCTTACCATGAAGGCACTTTGACAGAAGTTCTTTAGAACACAGTTCTAAATATGTAGGTTTAATTAAATTTAATACATCATTGGATAAGCCATTATATTTTTCTTTGGGCTTTTTGCCGCATGACAGTGCTCGCTGATAATAACACCAGCTATCTTTCCCGATAGGGCACTGTCCATGCATGGGTTTCTTGCCACTCGATGCACAGTGGTACAAGGCCGCAATGACGTTCTGTTGAAGTTTGAGTAGATTGCCTACATTACTTCGAACAGCAATTCCATAGTAATTTTGCAATCTGTCAATAAACGAATCGGTAAGTTTACCTTTACCAGATAAACTTTTATTTTTGGATTTCAGTTTGCGCAATCTCGCACCTACTCTTTTCTGAACATGCCCAATGCATTCCAGTTTAGTTACGCTATCTTTCCCATATGTGTCTTTCATGCTGATGAAGCCTTTAGAATCCCCGTCTCCATAATAGTGTGAATACTTCAAACCTCGTTTCACAATTGATCGTTTGAAGATCCTGTTTGCGCCAACAGCTTCCATCTTTAATGAGGAACCTTTAAAATTGCTTCGACACACATGATCTGCTTCAAGTGTCTCGGATACAATACCTTTAGGCATTTTCGAAAGCTTTCTGCAGGTCGGACAATATGATGACATTATTTCAATGTCCACTACTTTGCCAGTGTCGATTGACAAAGCAGCAACACACCCATTCATAGAAGTGTAACCTCTACGCTGCCATGTTCCATCGACAGAAACACCACATTCAGCTAATTTATTTTTAGATGAATGAATATTCAAAACTTCCTTAGCTGCTTTTTGCATCGACAGTTCACTTACTTCTGAAATCACAGACATAAGTTTATTCTCATGATTGGTGTATGCAGTTTTACTGAGCCTGGGTAAATTTAATGTTGCACAAAATTTATATGCAGCAGAAAAACCTTTCCCAATTTGTCTCATGGCATAAACAAATCTTGCATTTATCTCAGGATAGTTTAATGTTTTCTTCGAGCTGGAAAATCCTGTGCAAAAGTCACAATGCTTACATTTTATTGCAAAACTTGAGCACAATCCATACCTCGAGTCTTCATGTAACAGCAAACCATCGTGGAAGCATTTGGGGCAACAAAGTTGTAAAATTGAGCATAGAAGGAGTTCTATGTCAATAATTCTGTTGCCGGTTAGCGGTTTATTTTCATATTCAGCAATTTCTTCATCTAGAATGGCAGAAAGGTTCAATTTTGAAGCACTGGCATTAGCAGTTACAGTACTATTTTTGCTATCATTTTTGGTAAAACCATTACCACGAAATTGTCTTTTTCTTTTAACACTAATTCTCCTTTTTGAATTTCCCATTTTAAACGAAAAAAATTGAGCTTTTCAACAATAAAAACAATCTTAATCAGAAACTTATAAGAATGAGAACAGAAACCAAAACAGATGTAAACAAACAATAACGATTCTCTTTTCTTGCCAGATTCAAGATAAAAATGTATTTAAAAACCTGTTGCCAAATGTATTTTCAAACATTCTGAAAATTCAGATTCATGTTTTAAAATTTATTTATTTTGTACCATTGTACATATAAAAGATATTTCGAAAAATAAAAATGTAAACAAACATTTCTTCCAACTTCCTGTCTGCAGAAATGCACTTCCGGTTTCAAAAATCAGCTAACGAGTAAAATTCAAATCCCTGTAACTTAAGTTCTAAATAAGGTATAAGCAAAATTCAAACACTATTAGAAAGAAAAAAGTTTAAAATTTAAACTGATGTTAAAATTAGAAAATCGAAAATTTTGACAAAAATGACGTTTTAAAGGTGTACGGATACCTTAAGTGGCATTGTATAGTGTTATATACAAGAACCATTTTTATATCGAACATGGTTCGAAGAGCTCTAGTTGCTATTCTTCATTTAATGAGTTAATTTCATCATAGAGAGTAATTAATTTTTTAGTTATATATATTTCTTATACGAAGACATATACTATAAACCAGAAAGGTCCGAAGGGACATAAAATAAGAATATATCATTATATCTGGAAAAAATCTGGCTTCATTTTTGGCTCAAATAGTACAAAACTGTACTGTTAAAATAATAATTAAATAACTTAATTAATTCATGTACTTCAAACTTCATAAAATTCTAGAAAATTTTATTTATAGACATATTAAAGAAGGGTCAATTAATGTTATGGGAAGGTAATACACTTTTGCCATTTTATTTTTTTACAAAAATTTTCAAATATTTTTAGCAACTTTAAGTCTTAATATTTCTTTTGCCATTTTTAAAATGTAAAAAAAAATGTTAATAGAACTATCATTGTAAAGTGTATGAATTTTATTAAATACGATTATGGAAGAAAAAAGAATTTTCATTTTTTGATTTTTGGGTTTTCTAATACTATAATACAATTTAATTCAAAATAACATTTAATTCCTTCCAAAGGCTTAGGAAATATTGCTAAATGACGTGCAAGAAGTAGAAATATATATTAACTTAAAAAATTTGATTATATCAATCAACTTAACACGCCGTAATCGCTAATTGGAAAAAAAAATTACGAATTGCTTGCACAAATTAATTTAGTATGTAGTTCGTAACAGTGTTTCTGTCTCGAATATATCTGTGAAACTAATTATCACATTCGAATTAAATTAGGAACATGAGCTGTTTAAGCCATTCTCTATTCAACCAATGAAATGATTCAAAATTTCTGTTTAAGAAGTTAATTGATTACGTTGTTTAAGTCAATTTATTAATCCGTTGAAATATTAAATTTTTTCATATAACCTAAAATTATCAATTTTATCAAATTTATATTTTTATTCAGATAATTTATGCATTAATTTTTGTAACAATAATTTAAATCATGTCTTCTACAGTAATATAATTCATCAAAAATATCAAAATTTCATCTCATGCAGGCATATCATAGTTTTAATTCGGAAATCCTGAAAATATAAAATAGTTTCAAGATTTCCTTTAAATAGATTTTAATTACAAATAAATAAAAAAGACTATAAATAGGGATATAAATACTATAAATATAAAAACTATAAATAGGGATATAAATACTATAAATATAAAAACTATAAATAGAGATATAAATACTATAAATATAAAATTTATAAATAAGGATATAAATACTATAAATATAAAAACTATAAATAGGGATATAAATACTATAAATATAAAAACTATACATAGGGATATAAATATTATAAATATAAATAAAAAAAACTCTACATAGGGATATAAATATTATAAATATAAATATAAAAACTCTACATAGGTTTATAAATACTATAAATATAAATATAAAAACTATAAGTAGGTTTTTCAATAATTTAAAACAATGTAAATCTCCAATATAAATTAAAATTCCTCAAAATCTAGTGATCTTCCGTACAACGTGACATATTCTTATATATATATATATATATATATATATTCGTGTAAAAAATCAACACTATAAATACTTTGATGGTCATGAATTAGCCCACCTCACATTCGAATAGCGCAGACGAGTTCAGCTCGTAAGAAAGATTTTCGTTCAAAATAGTTCAACCGCTAGAACTATTCGCATAGCGAAATTATTTTCCAATTCGCACTGACGAATTGAACTCTTCTCCAAATTATCCTACATTGTTTTTTGAATTATAAACGATATATACTTACCAAATTTTTAATAACTTTTATGGCATACAGATATTAATATCAGTATCGAGAAATGTTTTGCATAATGAGAGAAAATATTTCCCGTCTAGTTGTTATTGAACTTTTTTTCTTTCTGATACCGAAATTAAGCAAAAGCAAAAGCTAGATAATTTTGACTACATATTTATATAATTCCTTGTTTTAAATTGTATTACACGCAGAAAGATTTTCAGTTACATATATTAATTAAATATTTCATTCATTTTAAGATTATGTACATTTATTTAGGTATTTAATATTTCGCAAGCTAACATTCAAAATATTTAATATTTACTAAATTATTTAAAAGAGGGAGTAGTAATTGTCGTAAGTATTACATTAATGAGCTGCAATTAAGACTTTAAAGACTATCTCTTAAAAGCCATTTAAGGCGTCTTCAGAAAAAAGGTGACATTTTAAGGAGCAGTTAGGGGCGGGGGGAAAGCTGTCACTTTCAGTTTGAACCATTAGTTTGAAATTACCACTGACCATTAATTTGAAATACTACGTGTTATAAAAGCGAAAAGCTGTTGATTCTTCTAGCCGTAAAAGGGTTATGTCTTAGTATATATATATTTTTTTATTTCGACAATGAAATGCATTGCTTTCAGATTAACCATTCTCTCCAACGTGAAAGCTTGTTGATAAATATGACACAATACTCTCGATAGCAATCAGTATTTCAACAGTTCTTAGATAAATGAGCTAGAACGACCATCTACTGGAATGTTTGGCTTATATGCAATGTATACGCACTCAATTCGCTTAAATATTTCATTGTATGTTATCCACCTTCAATAAATTATTTAGTTCTGTATTCTTAGGAGGGGCGGGGGGACGGATTCTTATTCTCGTCAATCCAATGACTGGATCACGTATATTCTCATATGAAAGCGTTTTTATTTGATAAATGAGGATGATTTGAAAAATTTAAAACAGATAAGTTTTATTTTCCCAAAACATTTTTCACTGTCATGTTTGCTAGTTTTCTTATTAAAAATGACTCTGCTGCCCCAAAAGGGGTGAAATAAAAAAAAAAAAGAATAAAATACAAAAAAAAAAATGGTGCAAAACATTATTAGTAACTATTTATTCATTTACGATATGTGGAAAGAGCTTAAGATTCTACTTATAACTCTACAAAGACCATCGTATCTGGAGAAGGGAGGGTTGTTCGTGAAATAGAACTTAATCTAAGAATTCCTAGCAAGGGTCATGTGAATAGAATGCCCAATAAAGCTTGAGATAATATACCAAGCTAATGCTACTTTATTCTGAAGACAAAATTATTACGATTTTTGTCCATAACACTTCGAAAGATAACTGCGAATTATGGAGCAGAATCCAAAAAGATTTCTTCTATATTCTACTCCCTAATTGCAGGTGAAATTTTAATGCTGTGAAACATGTAATTATGTGTGAGAATTCTTCCTAAAAGTGCACAAGTAAAATAAATACATGTAGAATA
Organism: Nephila pilipes; assembly: GCA_019974015.1. Taxonomy (NCBI): domain Eukaryota; kingdom Metazoa; phylum Arthropoda; class Arachnida; order Araneae; family Nephilidae; genus Nephila; species Nephila pilipes. The sequence continues at coordinate 568,403 of BMAW01114523.1, read as the reverse complement.
TAAAATCACTTTTGTTCGATGCCTTGTGTAACATTTCTTTGTCGGGGGTCAAGTCATCACGTTGAATGAAGTTAAGAGAGTGAACGTAAATTCCAGGAGTCCTCTTCGTCATTTTCCAGAGGTTGAAAGTTCAATGTTCGTCGCCAATAAACCACTAATAGCTCTAAAGTTACGCACTAAGTTGCCGTATAGGCTATTCATTGACACTTAAGGCTTATAAAATGCCTCTTATCAATCCTTGAAAAATCATTTTCGCTGAGAATCAATATTTATTTTTAATTCCAAATTGATTCCTAACTAACTGAAAAATCTATATTTAATCAACATTAAAGTTACATATAATTCACAACTGAAAGATGGTTCAAAAGTAATCTTTCCATGAAAATTTGTAAATGTATAACATTTCTTATAATTTTAATTTATTTATTTATTTTTTTTTTTTAATTATTGCTACAGGTTCACTACATATGAAATATGTATTAACAACTATTTTGAAATACGTACACTAAAATTTTTAAAACATCTACCATGGTCTTAAGTTAAATTGAAGTATTAATAAAGTCTTATATAAGAAATGAAATAACCTTCATTTATAACTATTATTTTAAAATCATTACCTATAATATTTAAGATGTGAGAATTTCACATATTCCCCATCTAATGAGAATTGCGAATGTTTCTTACTCGAATATTTTATATAATTATATTAAGCTTCTTAAGATTTAAAAGATACATAAGCTATATTTATAATAAATATTTATTTACTATGCAATTTTATTCAAAGTTAAATAATATAATAATTCATGCTACTACCAATTTTTTAAAATTTTTAATCCATTATTTCCTTGAAGTTTAAAGGAATGCATTTAAATAATTCGAAAAATCAACAAATATTGCCTTTTCTAAATTCTATTAATTCTTTTTGTTTTAACTCCGAAATTGATTCTAAAATGTAATTTGCCATTTCAGCTCTAAGGTCTTGAAACAAAAATAAATATACCGTTTTTGTCTAAGAATCAGAGCAAAAAAAAAAAAAAAAAAAAAAAGATTGAAATGTAAGCCAATTTTCTTAAAGCATTTTTATTCTATTTTTCACAAAATACTAGAAATAAAATGTCTCATGTTATCCAAAGAATAAAAACTTAAGAATAGAAAGATAGTAAGGAAAGGAAAGCGATAAAAAGGAAAGAAATATAAATAAGTTTTAAAATATTTTGAAAATTTGACAAAAACAGAGCATTTATTCTCATATCGTTAAGAAGAAAAAAAAGGGTAATACATCATAACCGATCATTTGTATACATAAGAAAGTAAAAATGGCTTAAATTGGTTATGGTTAAAAAGAACTTTTTTATTTATCTGCATCATATACATGGTTTGTCTAAAAAGTATTGGGACTGAAGTTATATAAAAAGATATTTATTGAAGGTATATAAATGTTAATCAAAAAATTTCCAAATATGATCCTCCCACATCAATGTATCGTTGCCAGTATTTTTTTCAAGTCTTCATACATTTACAGATGGTGGAAGAAATAGACAATATAATCACATAATCGTAGCCAGTGTTGTTTACTTCAAATCATGGATTCGAGCCCATTAAAGACCCACCGTATAGAAGGGCTGATGCACGTTAAATCCGGTAGAGGTCTCAAGCCCTATCAGTGGCGTACTGTGGAAATTTGGAGAGTAAGGTGTCAGATCAGTTGTCGTTCTCGTCACTTGACCTCGTTCAAAATTGTAAGGTCCATTGCCAACAGCCCTCGTGTTGCTTCTCTGTGAGACGTTAATAAACTATCAAGCGTACAGATAGAATATCGGTAACATCAAGATCGTACAAGTATTACGTCTTCACTACTTGAAGCGATTCGGTCGTTGAAAAACTATTTTTCTTTCTGCTTTCTTTGATCGTATATAACGAGCGGAAGTCAGTGTGAGCCTAATCAAGAGTGTACTGAGATTAAGACAAAGTTGCATTGTTGTGTTTGACCAGTACTTATTTCACAGTTAGTGACATGTGCCTAGAAGCCTTGTCGTGATAGAACATCCACATTTTCAAATCATCGGTTCCAATTAATGGGATTATGCAACTTGAACTCCTTTGCCATCACACGAATACTTAACTCTCGTTCAAATTTAAGCATCTCAATTTTCGTCATAAATCGTCAGAAATCGATATAGAATGTCCAACGCTTTGTTCACCAACAATGTATACTCTAATATCTTTAGATTTTTGAACCACTCAAAAACACGCGATAATGACGTTGTCCCAGCCTTGTAAACCTGACTGGCCGTATCAAAATTCTCCGAAAACAGATTAAAACAAAATTTGATTGTTCAATGCTGCTTGAGGGTTCGCAGCAATTTCACCCTCGACGCAAGGATAAAATACTCTTTCACTTTGGGCAAGACTTACACATTAAAATAGCTAGGAGAATATTGATACGGATCTCTTAATGTGAATCCCTTTCCCAACTAACCATTCAACTTATGGATCACTGCCCTACATATCTTTCATTAACTAGAAAAAATAAGCCCCGATACATTTTCGGCAAACCTAATTTGATATTAATATATTTCTTACTTTCATAACTGTTCGTAATTACTGTTCACAATGATTCGTATTGAAATCTAACTTGCTTTTTGACTGACTCTAATTAATTCTCAAAACTAGCTTAGAAGACACCAGTCACCTAAGGATTCTATTTTCATTGTTGTGAATACTTGATGAGTTCTGTGCTAGCATGGAGCTTTAGGTGGCTTTCAATTTATTCACAGAGATAGAATTCACTTGAAAAGTATTGCAATTGCAAGTGTATGCAGCGCAACAGACAATGTCATTCATTTGGTGACGACTACTCGGCTGACTCAGTAACAGTTTTCGCAACATCCTTTCTGAACAACACTTTATTATTTATGCATTTCAAATTGAATGTGATTATATGCTACTTAGGGCTTAAGAAATGGATGTTAAAAATCAAGAATAAAGATACGGATTAAGAGGACATTGTTACTATTTTGGAAATTCATAGAACAACAAAGAGGAGCGTTTGAAGTTCTAGAAATAGACCTACACTGATCATTTGTGAGGTATCAGTGAAATAGACACTGTAACATGAGAATTTGCTGTTATGAATTTTCACTGGTCTACATATGTTGACAATAAAAACAATATATCGACTATGTTTTGTTGTACGTGGCGTATTAAAATTGCACAAAAGCATATTTATTACTACAGTCATTGTTTCTATATCTCAATGTTTCAGTCATTTTGATCGGTGAAAATTCTTCGAATATGTGTAATTTAAAACAAAAATTTGTAATTAATGCTTATATTAAAGAAGGTATATATGTGCATATTTAAATTTTAAAATTTGTTTTATATTTCAGTTGTTCCCCACGCGATTAAACAAACAACAATTCAGCACGTAATTGAATTTTATATCAGATTTAAAACTAAACAGACTAAGAAAATAACATAAGCTTAGAATTATTGAAAATAAAATGAATCAGGAAAATAATTTATTTTTACAACAAATATATATACATTAATTTTTCTTCGCTAGTAATAATTTTTTTGTTAAAGATAGATCGTTGCATCCGCGTTGTCATGGTGCCAGTAACATATTCAGTGAAAGTCAAGTAAAACTGAGTGTTCACATCCTTATTCCAGGAAAGATCCATTGTGCATAATGTTGAAGAATAGTGAACTCAAAGTTAGAAATGAATTTCAGAGTAATCGCATGATATGGTGAAGAATTTAAAAGAGAGAAGAACTCATTAGGTACCATCCTCATCGTTTTATCTCATTTCGCACAGTTATGAGGACAATTATGAGATCGATAATTCTCATGTTTCTCAAGTAAATTAAATAAGAAGTATACAACTTTTTATGAAACGAACTTTTGCATATTTTTTTTCAAAGTTGGCTAACGGTTCATTTAAAATGTAGTAAATAAAAATGATATCTATTATTAAAAATTATTTTCCAAAACATCTCTTAAAAAAGTTCTGAAACATGAATTAATAATAATTAACGTTACATCATACCTTATAATTACGAAAATAACTTGATAAGTCTATAAGCTAAGAGTGTGTGGGGCTTTATTTTTCTCTTTAAAAATCTATGCGAAACTCAAACTCCGTATTTAAGTCCAAATGTAAAGAAAAAAATCAGATTCATTTAACGTTCAAACATATCGCCAGGGGTATTAAAGTTAGCCAAGTTGATGCGAATAGTAGAATGTTTTCTAAACTAATAACTGGAAAGTAAAACTTAAGATGCCAACGAAGCTAAATATAACTCTGGAAAGTTGACAGGAAGTTATCACATTATTACCATTCAGTTGTTGTCTTGAATACATTATGTGGTCTCAGCAACTTATTAATGTAAACACTTTCGGAAATAAATCAAATAATTCTCAAAAAAAAGAATAATCATTTCCATTAAAATCATTTTCCTCTGAATGGAAAAATATGTTGATTAAAGAGGTAAAAACATCATTTTTACCTCTTTAGCGATCCAGTTCAGCGATCTATCACTTGCGCGCGGCTATGAAAAATTACCTACATACTTTGTGAATCCACAAATCCGTGTATAAGCCGACCTCCTTAACTTAGATTGAAAAAAATTCTAAAAGTTATCATCATATAAACTAATCTATGCAATAATTAACAATAATCATAATATCTTGTTTTAATCTCTTGTTTTAATTTTTACTATTAATTTAAAAATGTAATAAATAAAAATAACATTTATTAAAATATTTTTATTTAAAAAAAAACCTATAAAAGTGACTTAGTTATGAGGAACTCTGTAGCATAGTTAACGGTAATCTTAACATTTTGTTTAGATTCATCTGAAATTAAAGGATTTAATTCCTTTGTTTTGAATTATGTTATTAAAATTTTAAAGAATATGATCACCTCCTCGATTTTTTTCACTTTACTGATTTGTAAGAGTTTCAATTGATCAAAGTATTTGCTTATGCATTCAGTAAAATTTAATGTCTTTAATTTTTTCACATTTACTAAGATTTTATAAAATACTCAGTAAACTCTTTGTTATACTATGAAAAAAAATTAATTTCTGCGTCATTTCGACTTTACACTTTCTAAATAATGTTCCCTTTTAGTTTTATTTTAATAAAGTATTAATAAGTTTTTACACAAAAATGTGTCATTAACAAACACTTATATGGTTATACTGTCAGTGTCTTATAACAAAAGTAGCAAGTGAATATTCAAAACAGAATTATTGGTGAATGTAGCAGTCAGTTACGTTGAAATGAAAAATTGCGAAGCCCTTAATCAAAATAAATGTTTCATGACATTTGTGTTTGTTTTAACGTATCTTTCAATTATTAGGTTAACCTAAATATAATTAATTATAGCTACTTTTCTCATTTCATCCGCTGATCGAAATCAGTTCTTTTATCAAGTCGTATATCAATCCATTGTAAGAATAAAATGAAATAAAGAGAGAATTTTCAAGCAAAGATCGTGTTGCTATTGTCCAGTACCTGATGCATCAAAAAGAAAACAAAACATTGTAAAAAGGTACAATTACGTTAGCTGCAAAACAATTTAAATAACACAAAAGGACCAATAAAATTCTGAAACATAATTCGAACATAAATGGCAAATTGAATCTTACTCTAATGTTGAATATCTGATAGCATCAAAACTATGGTCGTAAATGCAACAGTTGCGAAGTAAAACTAGGAAAAAAGATGCTATTTCCTCTTAGCAGAAGATATCCCACGAGTTCAACAGCTTACGCCAATGAAGTTTCCAAATCTACATTATTCCGAATTTTGAATGAAGGAAATTCCATAATACGAGTTTCAAGCGCCATAAAACCATTCCTTACAAAAAAAAAATAAGGATAACGTAGAATTTTGACTTTCAAAAGTACTTCCTGACGGAAATTTTAAAGGCTTTAATGCAGTAACGAAATTATAGAAAAATCCAGAAACTTTCTGAACACACAAAATAAAAATAAGGAATAGTATTTTAATCTATTATTTAATTTAATCTAATTTTTATTAATAAATGTTGCATTCAAAATTTCATTTATTTTCATATAATAAAAACGGGATAAATTTAAATTAATCAAATAAAAATATTATTATGGAACATTGGAGTATAATATAACGTTAATTAGATACATGTACTAATTTTTTTACTCTAAATTAATCACTTTGAAATAACAATATTAAAAGTTAATGATAATCAGTACACTCTTTGTCAATCAAAATAAGGAATAAATAGCCTTTATGATTATAATGAATATACAGTACCTACTATAATCATAAGGATTTTATAGTCAGAAATAATAATCAGAAATAGAATAATCAGAAACAAAAATGTAAATTATAATTACAATTATGTAAAATTAGAATGCTAAAAAAATTTTCGATGATCCAATTACTCAAATAGATAGAATTTGATTTGTTTTCTTTTATTTTCTTTTTTGAAGCTATAGCACTTTTCAAAACAGCAGCAACTAATATATACAAAAAACATTTTTTTTAATTTACCAATGATCGATAATTAAACATAAATTCCATTTACTTTACACCTTGCACAGCAACACCGATTATCAAATGAAACACTTGCCACAGCTTGAAATGGTATTACCAATCAAATAAAGCCCTAGCTATATTCTTGGCATGTCTCATGGAACAAAAGCAGTTTCTCTGCGTTCTGTTTCAAATACAAAAGCTAGTTGACAGCATTGAATAATTGGCTGGTGTTGGGCAGCATACCGTAAAACACTTAAGCTAATTTAGTGAGTGCAAATTTCGCAAACCCCCGAGTTGAGGCCAGCAATCTAGTCAATAATCGCCCCCTTTCCACTTATCTGGGGACAGGTGAAGTACTGATTGTTATCGAAGGTATTGTATCTTATCCATCAGGTGGGTTTCAAGTTAGAGAGGACAATTAATTTGCGTACACTGCATGTCTTTTGTCTAGATTAACAACCTCCGAAGCTCTAATAGGGTAGATTTTTTATATTTACACGAGAATGCAGGTAAGTTACAAATAATTATTTGCGTAGTTGAATTAAATTTGTGGTTACATGATTCATAAGGCAGATAAAATAATTGCTTAGCTATTATTCTACTTAGCACATGTAAACATTAATTAATAATACATCTCAATTTAGACTCATGGTTAAGATAAACTCTTAAAAATGTGAGTATTAAGTAAATTTTTTCAACATATAAGCTATTTTTAATTTTCTTTTAAATAAGTAATTCAACAAAAATATTTATTTTGCTAACGATTCTTACATATTAGGCACTAAATCGTGTATTTTAAAAAGCACAATATAATTTAAATGTTTTACAATACACAAAAAACTGCTTTATCTGTATTAAATTACAATTTTTTTTATTAAAACATAATGTATGGTAATTAACATTTAATAATTCACAATCTAAATAAGGTAACGTAAAAGAGAAAAGATATCTCTTAATTTACGTCTACAGAAATTAAAAATTTCTTTGCAATATTTTTGATCGCGATGACTTCTTTGAATTCTTTCCCTCATTCTATATTCTTTGTGAAATTTTAAAAAAATCAGGTCTCTCTAAAAATTATGGCAGTTTTAAGTATCTTTTGGTGTCAGTGGTGCATCCGAGAAATTTTCACAACTTTAACTCGTATATTCTCTTACGTTGTAAGGGTAGATTTTCATACCCTTGTAGTGATAATAGCGAGTCTCTCTACTGTGAATGTTATTAATGTGGAGCTGTTGAAATCTAAGGTAGGGGGTTTCTTCAGAGATTGGCTGAAAAGTCGACTCACTGAGCCACAGCATTAGTATCAACCACTGTGATGGAAGGAAAATTTTGGTTCACATTTCATGCTTCCTTGGCTATCAAATCTACGCATTCAAATTCATTTTCCTACGGGGAGCTTATAATACCTAGAGGGTGTGCCCCTAGATAGCGCATGGGAGAATATCACCAATGGATCATCCAGTGGGTGATAGAAAGGAAATGAAGTACCTTCCATGTGCCAACTGGCACAAGTCTATAATCTTTAGAAGGTATAGCACTTTTTTTCTACGGAGAGTACAATGTGAATATTACGCGATGTTTATAATTTTTTTTTTATTTTGAAATTACGCAAACAAGGGGCAATAAAGATATATATCAATTGAAAACTATCTTTCAATTTTATTCATTTTACTATTAATGAAAGAATGCTTAGTAAATTAAATTAAATGATATAAGAAAACAGGTATTATAAAAAAAAATTATAATCAATTCCTACTTAAGTCAACAAAAAGATTTTTTATTTTAGTTACTTTTTATTAAATAATTACAATTAATATAAATATGCATAATCACATTGCAGAATCCCAATATTAATTGTCAAAAGAATTTTTTTTCCTAAGATCTACAAGCTTCGTTATTGACGGTATTTATTCCTAAATTTATATCCTGCTAAATATCTCATATTAAGAGAATTTTTTTCTACCATAAAACTAAAATTAACTATTTAAAAATCAAATAAAAAAATTTATGCTCCAACGAGATTCGATATGAAAGCATGAAGATTCTACGCCGACGCTCTACCAACTTTTCCATTGCAAGCCAAAAGACACAGTAGAAGCATTGGCTTGTTTCTTAATTCATCTGGTAAATTAAATGGTTGGAATGCATTTTAGCTCAACCATCCTTGGCGACAGGAATTATTTGGGGTATTTTGCCAAATGTGGCTACCCTGGTCAGCTTCGAGGATTTAACGTTCAGCCAAAAAAAAAAATGTCCAAGTTTGACAATTTTTGATATCGCGCCAAGTGGTTGAGCTAAACTGCATTTTCACCAATTAAAATTAATTAAATGAATTGATATTTGAAAAAACTGTATTAACATGAAATGTCATCCACTACAAGTTTAAAATATGTATTTGAACAATAATAAATGAATAAAATATATTTTATTAACGATTGAAAATTTGAACAAGATATAAATAGAGTGTGAGCTAATAATAGGAATTTAAAATTAGCGTATAAGGTAAGGCCATTTATTCCTTAATTGGCATAAAGTCTTTAAAAGCCGATGTAGTTGTTTCAGAGGCATATCAAGAAAAAAAATGTTTTCAAACATTAAAAGGAATAAATCTGTATTAAACTCATATTCAAAATACTGAGAACTTAGGATAACACTTTTAAGTGTTCAAATCTCTGTAAGACTTCAGAAAATTGCATTAAAAATATTCATTGGACCCTAAGAAATTCAAGGAGTTTTGAAATATTTACGAAATCGCAATAAACAGAAACGTAAAAAAAAAACGTAAGTCTAAGTAAGATTGAAAATTTTCCGTACCTGAAAACATTACTGGTAGGAGTAGTAAACAATGTAGTAAATTTATAAGAATAGAACGAAAAGAATGGCGATGAGTGTATAAAAACTTTTTGAAAAAATTATAATTAGTTAATATATTTATTAGGTGTTGATTCTAGAACTGGTAAATAGTTAAAATAACGTTAAGGCTGCATGAAGGTGATCTGAAATTGAAATTGAAATTTTTAATTTTGAATCCCAGGATGTTATAAGAATATCTGTTCCAGAAGAGTTCGTTCTATAATTTAATAAAATAAATTGGCAAAGTGTTACAAGTTTATCAGTTTTCAATAAAAACGAAATGGAATGTCGTAATACGGCTACTTTGTTGACGTAAGAGGAAAAAAATATCTTGTCCTCCACATTTTGGACATGTAAACTTTAAAGATAAATTTTTTTCAAGACATGTACTCGCAACTGATATTTTTAATGCTGTTGATAATTGTAAATGTATATTTAGTGATATATTTCATATCTCTTCTTCTTTTGATGAAAGCAAAGTTACTAACTCTGCCTATAAGAAAAAGAGTACTCATTAGTATATTCATGCTGGAATATGATATTTTTTCCTTCGCGATTTATGTCACCAAAGTTAGTATTGCAGTTGATTCTCCCAAAAATATGTTACAGATTTTTCTTTCGTTTTTAATGGGTTGTCTTTAACTCACATTGTAAGTGTGTCTGGTTCAAATCTTTAAAAGCTTTTTTTCTCACATTTTAAAGCGCTCATTTGAGCTGAAATTTACTATACACGACAGTTTTGGATGACAATACGATAACTTAATTATAATTATTGAAATTAATTGATTAAAACTATTTAAATAATTAAATCTTTCATCAAGTTTCTCGCCAAGTCGCTAAATGGTCACCAAATCCGTCGTTTAATAATTTATCGTTTGCTTTAATTTTAATTTCATGTAGCTTAATTGATTAACATAATGCTTAATTGAGTTAAAAAATTTACACGTATTTATTTTAAGTGATGAATTTAATAAGCGTCAAATAAAAAAATAAGTTATTAAAACTATTTATTGATTAAATTCAGCTTGACTCAACGTTCCCTTTTGCTCCTAAAATTGAAGGTATAAAAAAAGTAAGTTACGCCAAATGCGAATTTCGCAAGAAAACCCATGTTCAAAGAACTTGTTTTTTTTATCGGTTCAAAGAACTTGTTTTTATTAATTTTTCTCTTAACGCTGTTATTAGTAGTCAAGATATAGTTTCAGCTTTCTCAATACCAAATGATACCATTCTGAGAAATATCTAGATTTTTATCGAAACAGCATTAAAATAGAAAAAAGTTTTGCTGGACAGAAATTCAATCCATCAGTACATGTTTCGATAATTGGAATACTTTTTAACGCTTCCAATGTCATCTGAAAACAATCAGATGCAAGAGTATTGTTAACAATATCCCTCGTTTTGGTACAACCAGAAGACACTTTTTAACACCATTTTCGAATATGGTAATAAGATTTATATAATTTTGATAAACAATCACATATGTAAATATGATGTTATTTTGCAACGAGGAAGGCGTGGGTAACTTCACGTGCCTGTATTTTCTTTTCTAATTTAGAATGTTGCTTCACAAAATAAATTTATTTTTAGATGCTCAACTGTTGCATTTTGATTTTGCTTAATGGATTTCAGATGTTGTAATAGGTTATGTCTTTCAAGCTTACTTATTTTTATATTTATATTCTCTCTTTTCAGTTAAAGATAAATTAGAGTTTTTATTTTCTAGAAGGGATTAAAAATAAATCAAATTACATTTGTAAAATACATAAAATTTTCAAAATAGGGGTTAAAAATTGAAAGAAATAAATATGTTAAGTCTTCTCTCTTCTTTTCGTTAGCTAAATATTGTGTAAATATATCAATATAATATAATATACTTAAATATCTATGCCAAAATATCAATTTACACCAATTTGTAAATAGTGAACTGGCGGATTTGAAAGGGGGGGGGGAAATCGTGAACATTTTTAAAAATTAAAAGGGTTGTAATTTAAATAAAATTTTAAGAAGCTCTATATTCTAGGCAAAATAATTTCAAAACAAAAAAATAAAATAAACAGTGTCTAGACAAAAGTTTAAAAAAATTCCAAAAGTACAATACTGAAAAGATTATCCATGTCTTAAAAATAATTTATCACTCAAAACCATAACAGCTAATTCTTAGTTCAATCAATAGTGATTCTGAAATGAACAATAACTATATTCGTGTTGGTGAAAGAATATATTATACACACAAACACACACACACACACACACACACATATATATATATATATATATATATATATATATATATATATATATATATATATATATATATATATATATATATATATATATATATATTACACACACGTATATATGTGTGTGTAATAAAGATTACAAAACCCTGAGCTTTTTTAATCAACTTTAATTTCAATATTGCTCCTAGTATTAAAAAACTGTATTTAATATAGTTATTTAGAGTAAAAAAATGTATTGTATTAGAAGTAAAAAAAAGAAAAATTTAACTTTTGCCCTTCAGAACTTTTAGACAACAAAAAGTCTATCCTATTATAGCTTATAAAACTTTCGTGCAGGGTTAAACTCTGCATTTTGAGAGTCAAGAAACTGACCGTGCGACAAGAGGAAAAAATAAGAAAACAAACTTGGCTTATGTACCTTAAGGGCTTTTCAGGTAGATGCATGCGTTGTAAGGGATACAAAAAAGTAAATGGAAAGAAACACGAGGAAGAAAAAGGGAAATACTTTCGTATCTTCCCTACATGGCCTGAATGCATAAAAGTAGAGCTTTTGACATTTTATAAAAAAATGTGCACGCACATCTACTCCACCTTTCTGAATTTCTTAACTTCAAAAATTTCAATCTTCCACTCGTAGACAGTTATCAATGTGTTTTGACAGAGGTCATAAGTCAAGAAGGATGGAAGCAAACGACTTTCTTTGTGATGTCAAGGATAACATAAAGTACTCGAAAAATTTTTTATGTATTCTACGGATACTATAGCCCTTTCCTTTTTTAACTACTGTGTTTTAAAAACTCCTTAGTAGTGTTGGAAAATTGATGTTGATTGGTTTTGATAAAAATTATTATCCAGTATATCCTGTAGTATTAGAAATAAAACATCCATTCATTTCAAAATGATCAAAACATTTTTTTAATTATAATTAAAGATAAAGTATTATTTTTATTTAATATTTTAGTTTATTTATTTAATATTTTATTTATTATTTTAGTTTATTTATTTAATAATTTATTTATTACTTTAGTTTATTTATTTAATATTTTATTTATTATTTTAGTTTATTTATTTATTATTTTAGTGCACTTATTTATTATTTTATTTATTATTTTAGTTCATTTATTTATTATTTTAGTTCATTTATTTATTATTTTAGTTCATTTATTTATTATTATAGCTCATTTATTTATTATTTTACTTTATTTACTTATTATTTTATTTTGTTTATTTATTTTTAAATTATATTCTTCTAAATTTTTCTTTTTCTACTTCGTCATGAATTTGTTTGTTAGATGACGTTAGTTTATATTAATTTTCAGGCATTTTCAAATTTAATTTTTAATTTTTTTTGTGTTTAGGATTTCTTTTTATAAAGTTATGAATTTATATGTTTTTTTTTTTCTGTTTTTGGGATATTGTTATTTAAAAGTAATTTTTAATTTTAATATTTCATGTAAGTTGTACGGGTCTTTGACAAATGATTGGTTAAATCTAGAGTTATGTGTTTGCATTTTGGCAACAATAAAAAAATGTACTTTATGTAGAAAGGTAGTATAATGTCGTAGGATACTAAGTGATTTTGATTAATTATTTATGCTTTTTCAAGTCTTCGTATGACTTGAACTATCTGTCCTTCATTGGTTCTTTATAAAAAAAAGTAAATCTTCTGTTTAAATTTTGATGCAATTTTTTTTAAAATTTATGTTCATTTCTTTGTACTATTTTTAGAATATGTATTATTTTTAGAAGTTAATTATTTTAGAATGTCATTTACTTAATTAAATTCGCTTATGTATCTCATTTATTTCTAGAACTTGAACATATTACTGCATTATTATACTTTTGTTCAATTATAAGGTTTTTATTCACTTTGATTGCCATATTTTAAAATCACTTCTTGCAATCTTCGTCAATCGAAAAAAAGGCACCATACTTTGGATTATTTAAAAATATTTTTAGATATGATATTATAAGAAATTACCAGTAGAATATTCTTTAAAATGTTTCAAGTAAGTTTTCACTGAATTAAGAAATATCGGAAAACTTTTAAATCGGAGAACTTTAATCTTACCATTCCTACACTTTACCTTTAGCAATCGAATGTGTCCTTTCACCCAAGTCTTCAGCACATCAGCAAAATTTAAATAATCAAAAATTCATCAATATATTGATTCAAATAGCTTTCTCTCCAAACGAAGAAAGATATAAAGCAATCCAAAACGTAGCCCTTAAACAAGAAGGAATAATAAAAAAAAGCTCCAAGGAAATCCAATTTACCACCACACAGAAATCTATTCTTTTAGAAAACAAAATCCGATATTAAGGCAAACGCATTATCTCTATTCTTTACTTTTGAAACTTTTTCCTTTCCTGAAGATTACGTACACAGATGTAAAAACAAGAGAAAAGATTCATACATTAAAGTTGCTATACCTGTTCAGATCAAAGTTTAGTATTATTCCTCTTCGAAGAATAAAATAAAAGAGGACAAAGTAGTTTTTTGTTCCATCGCTTGGCAACAAATTGGGCGTTCCTAAAGAGAACATTTTCTGCCATACCATTTTGTTTCGCTCCAAAATAAAAGAGCTAGGGTTGTACATAATGAAAAGAAAGAAATTGTTTTATGGCCTCAAATGGAACGACTTTATAGTCAGTGAGTCAGACTTGAGTATAAATAAAAGTATTGGGTCTTCTATAGAAAAAGCTACCGCTTTGGCTCTGTGCTAATTCATGTGACGTTTCACCTGCTGAGATTGATTTATAAATGGATCAATAGCATAAATAGGTCTTATTTATTTATTTTTATTTATTAGCCACTTAAGGGGCTATTGTTTTACTGAACCCAAAAATGTTATTCCTGACCACTTTTCAAAAAATTATCTTGTTTTTTCGTATATTTTTTTATGTCTGCTTTCACCAGTAACGAACTTAATGTTCACAAATACGTCAGAATAAATTTCTCCTGAATTGTTTATTGGATTGAAATAAAATATATGTAATATATGTCTGATACCTGCTTTCACCACTAATGAGCTCCATTTTCAAAAATATGTCGTAATAAATTTCCACCAATTTTTTTACTGGATTGAACTGAAACAAATATAAAAATAAAGTATTTTATTTACTTATCGATTCATGTATTACCATAAATAATATGTAAACTGGAATCAAATAAATACTGACTGAAAATAAATAAGATTATATTCAGAATTTTAAGCTGTGAGGCAGCCTTTTTTTTCACTCAATAATTGCAAACTACGACTTTTTAGTGTAGCTTAAATATATTACATTTACGTATATTACACTATATATTACATTCAATACAATATATATTACATTATATATTACATTTAATACAATATATATTACATTATATATTACATTTAATACAATATATA
>BMAW01114523.1:533351-553370 GCA_019974015.1 Nephila pilipes | reverse complement strand
ATATATTACATTTAATACAATATATATTACATTATATATTACATTTAGCTTAAATATATTCAATTTAATAATTCATCGTTTGCTTTAATTTTAATTAAATGTAGCTGATATAATATTCAACTTAATAATTTATCGTTGTTTTAATTTTAATATCGAAATATTTACTATTGTTCATTTTTCGATAGCTCATCGTTTCCGTTAATTCTTATATTTAATTGAGTAATTTAATAGTACTCATGGCAAAAAAGCTCATCTTTGGTGGCTAAATCTGCACTTTCCAAAACTTTGCATTGAAATTTTTAAATTTTTCACCATATTTTATATTCTCAAGTACATTTTCTTATATTTTAGATAATATATTACGAAAACTTTAAATATTTGATCTCGAATCCAAACTATTTTATATAAAAAATTTGTCATATATTTCAATTTGTATATCTCTCTAAAATTCGAAATTACTTGTGTTATTTCGAATTTAGTTAAACACATTTCATGTTAATTTTTTCATGTGCCCTGCATTTAAAATGGAGAAAAGATTGAGTGACTGAATTTTGAAAGTATTCAATTAAATGTTCACAATTTGCGGCGTTTTATGTTTAAATTTAGCTTTTATATCTGTATTTACATACCAATATCCAATTTCAAGAAGGACTTAAAAATTACTTTCTACACAGGAAAAAATATTTAATATTTTTTGCATCAATTTCTAAAATTATATTGGTAAAAGTTGACAAATCTACAGTTTTTTCACTTTAAATTATTTAATTTTAAAATAAAATATAGCCATTTTTTATAAGAATTTATAATTCAGGAAAAAAGAGAACTTTCTGAATAAATGGTCTTTGGTGAATAGTTAAATAACTCTAATATATATAATACTGTAATTTTGTGTGAAATGTTTTTTTAAAAGTTTGATACTTTTATTATAAGTGTTGTTAAAACTATATTTTCAAACATAAAAGAAATATATTTATTGAATTGATCACAAAATTTAGTGTTCGTGCCATTCAAAGTTATTTTTGTCATTTAGTCTTTTTTAAATTAAAATCGACTACGAAAAAATATAAATTATGTTTTTATATTTCATTACATTCATTTCATAAATTGTAAATGAATATAAAAGGACCGATAGTTTAAGCAATCTAAAATAGCTGTTTGCAATCATTTTAAATGCAATAAAGTATCGAAAGTATATGTTTGTATTTTAACGTAAATATCATTATGAAAGGGAAAATAAGTTATTTTAAACAGTTTAGAATGCATGTAATATTTTTTTTAAAACTTTATATTACATAAAATACAATAACTTTATTTTCAGAAAAAAAAGAGCACTGTACTATTAAATAACTATAACGACGAGCGACAGCTGTTTAGCCTAAAGTCTTCTCTTTAGAATGCAGCGCTTCTTGCACCAGTAAATAAATTTGTATAGCCGTAACCTTCGTTCGTATTAGAGAAAAAAAAATTGCGAGCAAAATAATAAGTGTGATAATATAGTAACGAATTGTTCAGAAATTTCACTGAATGCCATTCAAAATGACCCAAACTTTTTTGGAAAGGATAATAACGTGTGATTAATCGTAGTTTTGTAATCAATGCTAATCGTTGATCATTCGGCAAGAGACTGGACGGATGTTCTTCACTGATTGGGGTTTACCCAATCTTTAGGATAACAGCGTTTTCCTTCACGATCTAATACAGACTAGTAGACTGTGCCTACATAGTATTCCTATTCGCCTCTTGTGTCATAACTAAATCAAATATACTAACACTAAAAAGTCAGTAACTTATACGCTAGACAAATCATCACACCAAAAGAAGACGCTAGACAAATCTCACACACCATATTTATTCCTCAGACTTGCACTATAATGACAAATGAACACCTGCTCTCCAAGGTAACACCCTAGATATATTTGCCTGTTTCTCTAATACCGAATTAAGATTATCTTACCACAACTTTCCCGGTTGAAGTTGCCTCGATTCTTGGCTCGTCACGGTCACTATCACCCGTAGCAACTCTTGTTCTCGTCTACCACCTGTAAGGCATATACTCAACGCTGTTGACCCTCAATCTCTATCGTGTAAATCTCACTTTGCTTATATAAATACTTTCCTGTTTACACCACTTCATTTTATTTCTACCTTCCTCTAATTTATCTAATCACGTTTCATTTGGGTTGGGAAGAAATCGCTTGATTTGTGCAGTCAATCTCAATTAAAGCCCCCAAGGTTGGTAAACAAAAAACCGTAAATAGCTCAACGTCTCAAGATACACCAAGATTCAACACCAAAAGAAACAAAAAAAAAATGGACTTTTTATGCTTCGGCTTCTGATATCTCTCTATTTCAGATCTTTGCCACAATTTCAAAGCTGCATTTACCTTCTTAAAATCAGATGTTGTGATTTGCGTCACATCACTATCATCTTGATGGTCATAATATCAAGTATAGAATTCAACTGTCTCTTCTCTAAGGGCAAATTAAATTTGCAGGCATTCTTTATTCCACCATGGTTTTACTTCATAATATATGAAAAAGCCAGTCAACTGCTTGAAACATCCTATTCAGATATTTGATACATGTCTTCTCGTTAACCAACTTTTAACGTAAGATATGCCTCTATTAAGAATTTCACTGTCGTTCCTCCAATCATATGCCTTTTTGATACCTTCACAAATAATAAGCAACATATGATTTGTCATAAAGATATAAATCCATCTAAAATTTTTGTCATGTAGAAATCAAAAGTTTTGCTATATTCTTTATATATATATATAGTTTTGCTATATTCTTTATATATATATATATATTTAACACATCGATCAATAACTCTCGAGTCTAAAATTGAAAATACCATTTTTTTTGCAATTTTTTTTTTTATTCATCAACATAACACCTTTTGTTAATCACCTTTTAGGGTGATACAATCATTCCAACACTTTTCCAAATCTTTTTTTTTTTTTCGCAAGAAATCTTTTTTGTTGCGAGTATATAGCGATAAACAGCTTTCTGAATCATCGACTCGTTGCTGTTTTTGTTCCATCGAAAGCAATCGCGGCACCCACTTGGAAAAAACCTTTTTCACTTCACTTCAAAAAACCTTTTTTCCGGTCCGATCGACTTAAAATTTTGACACGTTTCAAGTAAAGGTTAGCACTCTAGAAAGACCTGGTTACTGGTTTACTATGAGCGCCATCTATGGGTTAGTCTCGGGAGTTATTGATCGATGTGTTATATATATATATATATATATATATTCATATGTATGCAAAATTTATCCAACTTTGAGTAAAAGAGTCATAATTTTCAATCCTTGTTTATATCAAATAGTACATTAGAAATTTGATGATAATGAACATTACTTGATACTTGTTGTAATTTTTTTATGAATTATTTTTTGAAGAGCATATTTCAAAGTTTTAATTAACACAATTAACACATACATCATTCAATTTTAATTCAAATTCATTTCTTTTACCAAAGCGTAGCTTTGAAAATGCACTACAACAGGAATGCATAAGGAAACTGTAAGTAAATTATTTAAGCTTTTACTTCAATGTTGTTTGGTGCATAGAGGATATCGACAGTTTTATCCAAAATACTTATGTAGTCGCGGTAGCCTAGAGGTTATGGGCGGATATTTTATCGAGTCTTAAGTTCGCGCCTTGATGCCACTAAGGACCCGCCGTGTAGCCGAGGCTGATGCACGTTAAATCTGTTGAGGCTCAAATTCCTTCTGTTGGCGTTAAGTGGAAGTTAGAAAAAGGGGTGCCATTCCAGGTGTCGTTCTAGTCACTTGATCAAGGTTCGGAATTCTGAGATCCATCAACAGTACCCCACGTGTTGCTCCTATTGCCACGTTAATAAAAACCAACCAACCAAAGTATTTGTATTCAAAACACTTGTATTCTGAAGTTTCATAGCAGAATGACGGAATTTCAGAAATATTTTCACTAGTATACAATCCCTTCGAAACAAAATATCCCTTAGCAACCCGAAAACGTTTTGGACTTTTTCCCAAATGAAAAAAAAATTAATAACATAAAGTGCAAAGTTTCTAAGTTATATAAACGTTGGGTAAAAACAAATATTGGTCTTGGAAAAAAATCTTCTATAAACTATGAAACTATGAAAATTGGGGGAAAAAAAACACCGCAGAATATATACAAGCAAAAGGTAGTTTAGAAAAGAAATTTGGATTTAATAACAATTACACTAAAGGAATAGATTTATTCAAAAGTATTTTTTTAATTAATTAAATTTAAGAATAATAAAATGTTTCAAAATTGGAAGCGAAATAAGCCTTCCCTTCAGTTATCAAATTTTGCAATCAGAAAATTGCCAGTATCTTAAAAACTAATTAAATTTAAGATATAAAATTTGGAACCAAGCTACTCGAATATATGCGCCATCGAGAAATGGAAACAATATCGATTTTTTTTTCATTTTTAGAATATCGTATGGCCTTAAATCAAAAACTCTGTTCAAGAGTTTTCCTTTCGATAACCATTTGACTTTTAAAAAAATAAGGAGAGTTCTATGGATGAGGGATATTTCTCAGCATAATAAAACAAACCTCGAATTTACTATAATTCCCTTGATTTTATAAAATTTAACATTTTACCAGCATCATTTAAAATGTCTTTTAATGCATTCATTTTACCGCAAAAGCATAGCGGTGAAGACAATAATGAGATGGTTTAATGTGCGCTGAAATTGAAATCACTCCTAATATTATTCCTTTGTTGGAACTAAATAGCTATTTTGTTCCATTTGCACAATTTTGTTAACGTAGTTTGTGTTCATTGATATAATTGTTCCAAAATTCAAATATTTTCCCCCGGTAACTCTTTCTGGAAGAGATTTACATAGCAACATACGAGTATCTTCTTGGAATGTAAAACTTCAGTCATAACGAATATAGTCTATCCAAATGGTGTAACCAGCACCATCCATTAATTAATTGAACTACGTAGTAATTTGATAGGGAAGAATGCTTTAAGCGAATTAGTAATTCTTTCTTCAAAACAGTGTTAATTTATCTTAGTTCATTACGCGAAAGTAGTATAAGTTTTCAGTTTCTTTAAGACATTTGTCACCAAATTTGCTAGATATTATATCTTTAGAACACGGTTTTACCAACTTTTCACCAATTGTATACGCGTTACCTCCTTCTGTAATTGAATAACTAATGCGAAAAGAAGCCGAGTTGAAGTTTGGCTGTCGTGATATTTGTAATGTGAGAATACATTTTTTTGCAACTTAGTTAATCCCGTTTATATCCAAAATATTCAATGATTATATTACGAAGATACGAATAATTAGACTCTATATGCCGTTTTTAATTCACCAGGAATTAAGCTACTGTTCATAACGTTTTTTTTTCACTCTCAATGCATAGTCCACTAGCCTCATTTACATTTCTTGTCCAAGTGAAGCCAAATGTTGAATAGTCACCATCATTCTTTATCCTCGTTTATTATAACAAAAATATCCTGATAAAAGAACTGATGAAAATACTCGTACTCACGAGTGATTTACTATTGATGATTGCTGTTAAGTGTCAGTCGTGTCATTTACCATCGCTGACATTGACCCGTGTTATTTTATTTTAAATTATTCAGTTCTGAACCACTCGTCCATTCCAAAAAATTGGATAAATTAAATTCAAAAATGTATAATAAATCATCAAAAAATGCTTAGTAAAAATAATACAGAGTGTATGAAAATGACTTTAATTTTCTTTTCGAATTTTTACTTTGACTCGATGATCCCAAGGTTTGACTCGTGGGACATAGGGGCTCCGCTGAGCACAGTTTTGAGACCTTTGATCAAGCTACATTTGTTCAGTTTGATTTCGTTTTGATGAATTTATGTCACACTTGAGCTACGAAAGTGTTTTTGGTGATCTATATTCCTTTTTAGCCTGATGGAAGAAATACCCCATGTATACTCTGGGACAATGGTTCCAAATGGGGCCTGTACTCCTCACTGGTGATTAATGAGTTCAGCGGCTACCCCTGGCCAATACTCTAAATAACATGCTGAAAAAGCTTGCTTAATATAAAAAAAATCGTTAAACGAAGTTTCGCCCATACATTTCTAAATTATCTCTTAAGGTATATCATTCCTCATTAAAAGTGGGTATTGGTGCATTATAATTTTGCTCCTAATAACGTTTTGACTAACATATGAACGAGATGTAGTATGCGCAATGCACCCTACAGAGCACTACATGTGAATGCACCATACAGAGCATGTACCATACATATACATACAATACATACAATGCACCATACAGAGCATGTGCGAATGTTTTGGCTCGTTCAAATATTATACGTAAGTGTCTAGACAGGAAGAGTAAGATCGACATGCCAACAAGAATTTCCAATTATGATGTTAATACTGTTGTATTTTCTTTTTTTTTTTTTTTTTTTTAAAGTTATATGGACCGTTACTTTAAATTGCATGGAAAAAACCCGCATTCATAAATTGAAAAAAGAGAAATTTTTCTGTGAGATTAATTTCTCTTCCAACTCTTAGAAGCAATTAAGAATATTTATTAAATACCTAAAAAGTTACATCTACATTATTTATTTCTAGAGGTGTTAGTGTGTGTGGTCTCTGAAATGGAGACGCTGTTTATTATTATTATTATTTAGAAGGATAGAAAAAATAGTTGAGTACCTTTTAACGAGTTGTCTCATGTATTTCCTCTGAAATTAATCTTATGAGTTTTTAAGACATTGTTTAATATGAGACCACCGAGAGGAGAGTAAATCGTGAATTATGTAAATTGGCATTGCTATTTTTAATTTGAAGCATAGTGAGTAGATTGGAAGGGAGAGATCGGGAAGATCTAATAGCAATGCTGAACGTCTTTTAAGTTACGAGGAATTACAAGTTATAAAACTTTGTGCGTACAACATTGGAGCCAATAACTTAATAAGTTATCGGTTAGCTATTAGAATATGGTTATCGGATTAGAATTGTATATTTGTTCAATATTGTTGGATTCAATATTTTTCCTGAACCGGATCTCCATTTGAAGTTATTCAGATAAGTAGAATTTTCTAATAATATTTGATTGGAGTCACTATAAAGTTTCTCCCCCAGTTTATAAATAAAACTACTGATTGTTGGTTATTTTCAGTTAAGAATATACATATTTTGTAAACATGATTGTATGATTTTAAGATGTCGGATTAACTGGAAACTGAACATTTATTGAATATTGATGGTTCAAAGTAGCGGGGGCATTACAACCTATGCTCTCGAATGACATTAGTTTGAATCAAACCAAAGTCATGAAAGAATAGAAAGGGATACATTAATCTGAAAATTTTCCCTTCACTCCTCACTTTTCCTAAATAATAATTTCATTAATTCAACTTTGAGCAAATCAAATGTCGAACAAAATGCTCGTTATTTCCCCACTATGAAACGATAATATTTTTTTCCGAAATGAACACAATATTTCATTGATTCATTATTCGCTATAAAACTATTCCGGTTTCAGAATTGACAAATTTGAGCGCAATATCTATCACTGTGTAAGTCTCGCATAATATTTACTACTTATAGATAACATATTTATTCAAAAACAGTTTTTTAGCAAGGAGTTTTCAAAGTCATTCCTATATTGTTGGGCTTTGTAACATTATGATTGTTCAAACACACTTAAATGTTTAAAGCAAATAAACATTATTAAAAACCTAATAAAAAATTGTTGCTTCATATAAACATATAGAAGCGACATTATTCTTAAAAATTCTTTAGTTCCAACGAAAGAATCTTTAGCAAAAATCAAATGTAATTTACTTCAACTTTTCAAAAAACTATCCCTTATCAAATAAACCTTCCAATTAAACACTCTGAGCTGTATAAAAAAAGATTAAACGAAGCCGTATTTTTCTCACATCTAACTCTACAAAAGCCATTTCTTAGCAATCTGTTTCCCTTACAAAAGCCAGTTGACAACACTGAATAATTGGCTGAAGCTGTGCAGCATACTACAAAACACTTAAGCTAATTCAGTGATCGCAAATTTCACAGCCCCTAGAGTTTAAGCGAGCAATTTAGACGATAATCGTCTGGACCCACTTATCTGAGGCCTGATGAAATAGTGAGTGCAATCGCGAGTATTGTACCTTATCTATCAACTGGCTTTGAAATTATAGGAGAATAAATCTGAGTGTGTTGCATAATCTTTGTCAAGATTAAGGACCTGTTCAGATATAATTAGATAGACTTACCTCAAAGGGAAGTTAGAACAATCGCGATCTAGGCACGGAAATGCCATTGAATAAAATTAATTCTTAATTTATTTTGTTCACTGACTAATAGATAAAGGTATAATATTATTAAACTAAAGATTAAAAGAATTGTTTTAAAAATATTAGATGAAAGATTTAAGCATTTAAAAATTCAATTTATTGAATTTCTTACAATAGATTAGTTTAATGTTTTTGATTACATAAAAGAAATATTAATTTCATATATCTGTCTCAAAACAGGCAATTCATATTCCCTCCCCCTCATTTTATAAGTTTTTATGTATTTCTGCTTAATAAGATTTTTTTAAAACTGTAACAGTATTCAATAATTTTTAAAAACAGTGAAAAATAAATGAAGTTTAATAATTGGAAAAATGAAAAACATTTAATTATCTTAATTACTCTAATCTCTTTTCAAACTGGAAATGAAATAAAAATTGATTTACAAATGCTTATTACAAAAATATTTTTTATGCGTTAATACGTATTTTAGGGCTATTTAAGCTCAGTTTATTACATTAAAATAGTAAAAATATTTCTTAAATTGAAATGTTTATAATTGAATTAGCTTTATTTCATATATAGTAGGAAAATTATTACTGGTTCACAATTTTATGAACTAATATATATAAAAACTACTGTTTAATAAATATATAAAAGTTATTCAAATTAGAACTTTCAAATAAAGAATCTTTTTTTTCTCCTAGATAAGATGCAATGGTAGTTAGTTATTTGATTAGCGGCGGTTGAAATATTTTTCTCTCTCACGAGTTTAAATAATTTGACGTTACTTCAAGTCAATTAAAAATTTAGTTGAAATTAAATTTTTTCCCATTGTTTATTTCCGGTCATTTATTATAATTACTTTTACATCCATTTAAATAATATCTCTTAAGCATATATATATATATATATATATATATATATATATATACAAACACTGATGTTCAAAATTAAGAGAATTTTCTGATTTGATCGATTATCTTCAAAACTAATTGGATAGATTTTAATGAAATTTGGTGTGTACATAGGATTGATACAATACGAAAAATAACCAATGAACAGTTATAATACACACGCATGATCGTTCGAAACCTTCATCGGAGTCACAAGATATGAAACAGCATTTGTAGCATAGAACAAAAGAAAAATGGTTAATAGGAGGTATTGACTCATGTGTGCGAATTTTACCGGCCCTCTGTTAAAACTAGGCAGAAGCTGAACGACTTTAGCAATAACGGCCGTGGGTAACTACTGTCGCGCTGACACCCACAATAACTGTAATAACTTTACTTATGATTGAGCCATTAATTTTTATTGTTAAGCTTTAATAAAAAAATTCATCCAAAAAAGACAGATCCGTCGTGTGTTAATTATACTAATTTCACTAACGAACAGGAGGTATGGTTCCCTTTAACAGATCTATAAGTCTCGCCACGTATTATGCTAGAAATAGGTTTACGAGTTCATGTGGCAATTGGTCCCACTCGTTCAGCAACACTGTTTTCAGGTATTGGATGGCTCTCGGAAGAGGCTCTGAAATTGCAATGGTCCTCCTCAAAGCGTCCCAGGCATGCTGTATAGAAATGAAGTCTGTAAATATGACTGGCGAAAATATCCGGCGAATATCCTCACTATACAGAAATTCGTCGAACAGCTGAACTCCACTTGATCTCTCGCTTTCATCCATTAAAAGGAAATCAGAACCAACTGGAACCCTGAAAAAGCGTATATATGACGCCAATACCTCTTCCCTATACCTCTCAAGAGTCACCGTGCCTCTTTCAAAGACATGGAAGTGTGTGAGGCCATCCAAAATGATGCCTGCCCAAACCTTCAAGCCTCCGCTACCGTAATAGGCGATTTCTTGGACATCGGAGGGCAGGTAGCCGATCCCTGGTTCTCTCCATATAAAAGTACGGCGAGAATCACTGGTTATTCTGAACCGGGACTCATAAGTGAAGAGAGTCTTCATTCATTGATTCATGCTCCGATCTGTATGATATCTGCATCATTTTAAGCTGATTCTCCTATTCGCAAAACTGAGTGGGACGCAAACAACAGTTCTGCTTGCAAACAGCCATTTCTCATGTAGTCTTTTGGAAACAATCATCCTTGAAACTCGGTTTATTAAAAGAGATATTAATCATGATAAAGATTATATCTCTTTAAGAATAATAAAGAGATATTAAACATGAAAATTTCTTTGTAAATTATATATATATATATATATATATATATATACATACAGCAAAAGAACATCATCGTGTTAGTCTTACATTGTAAGCCCTAAAATACATGTTGACAAAGAAGAACGTTGTTTGGTAAATTTTTAGGAATTATATGCACATCATATAATTGTGTTCTTCGTTTTCCAGTTAATATTTGATAAAATTGCAAGAATTTTAAAATTGGTTGATAAACTTAAACATACCAAAATAAATTACATTGAAGATAAAATAAAATGTAATCAAATGAAAAACATTTAAGTTTCTTATTCAATTGGGTAGAAATATCAATTATGATATGAACGTGAATCGATTACGAAACATACAAAAGAACCTGTCGGAGAAACTCACTCCAGTTTGGAATCATTTATTCTTGTCGTTACCTTTCTTTAAACTGCTTTTGTAGGTCTAGTAGAAGACCTGTAAGAATCCTACAGAAGCAGACCTTCTACCTGTTTGTGGATACAGCTAATTCATGGAAGTTTTTTCTCCTCTATTCTTATTAGAGCAGTTTGATATAGTTCTTTCTTTCTTATTGCATTCTCGCGATCGTGAGTACTATCGGAGGTTCTTCATTGCGCTCGTCGGTAAATGATTCGATTCTTGGAATTGTGAACGAGGGGTGCATGGATGGATGTATCCATAGGGAGATTCAGTAGCAGGTTAATATGGGGTTTCTACAAAACATTTGGTAGCTCCTTGTTCGAAAGTGGGCTTCTATGTCGAGTAAAAATGTTGGCAATTGTTCAGGCATCTCAATCGGTGTATAGCCTTCGGTAACACGGCATGTTACAGAAGTTTATAGATCCAAGTTGTCAAGGAGGAGAAAACATCTTTAATTAATGAGAAGTGTTAAGAACAACTTTCTGGCTGGCCGCTGACTTGGTTACTCTTGCTCTTTTAGATGAACTGTTTCCCCAGGGACTGGTCGTTCTTTCGATCCTCAACCCTACGGTTGGCAACAATATTTATTAAATTTTAATATTATCAAAAGTGATTTCAAGATTATTATAAATGGTATTTATAAAAAAGTAATAAGGTTTAAGGACATTTCTATTTTTAATTAGTCCAAATAAATATTGGCGCATGTTTATTATAAATTAAAAGGCTACTTTGATAATAAATTACTTTATATGATAGCAAAACCCTTATAGCTGTGTGATTTTCAAATAAATAATTTTATCTTGCAAAAAATTTAATCTCAGTAATTCTCAAATTTTACAAAAGTCTCCTATGTTTGTGACTAAAAGTTCTAATGTATAGCACCTATACGTAATTTTAAATATTGTTGAAATGATTTCTTTTAATTTTATTTCTTTTCTTTCTATTTTTCTAATGGCTTAATTGGGAAGTGGTTATGTTTGGAAGCTAATGACTATCATTGATTCTGTCGAGTCAGAAGAACAGATGTTTGCAAGAACAGAATATGGATAGTTGGATGGTTGAGGTAATGTTGCGATATTGTGTTTGATCAGTAATTTTCTCATATTTAATAATGTATTACTGAACGCATTGTCATGATCAAAGAGATCATAAATGAATTCACTGTGTATTTCGTTAATTCTAATTCTTCTGCTGTTACACGAAAACAGGTGATCCCAATTAAAGGTCAAGAATTTTGGTCTCATGTTAATCAGTTTAGGTCAATTTCAATCGTCCAACACGTTGTTCGCATTCCCTTCTATCACTGATTTTTTTTTGTGACACTTAAAATCACTCGTTCTTGACATGGCTTCTTCCATGTAAGCCTTACATATCATATCAAAATTCTCCGTTGCAGATTTGTTCTTTTTAATGCAAAATGAGATGCTACATCCCCGCACGGTTATTCGCTATCTTTTCAGTCTCAGTCAAACAATAAATACACGTTCTCTGAATAAGATATGCACAATCCGACTGCTCGGAGATATCTTACTTGGTTCTCCTACATTTCATCATATCCCAAGTTTCACAGGAGATATTTGACAAGAAGGAATTGTTTATTAGCA
Organism: Nephila pilipes; assembly: GCA_019974015.1. NCBI lineage: Eukaryota > Metazoa > Arthropoda > Arachnida > Araneae > Nephilidae > Nephila > Nephila pilipes. The sequence goes on along the minus strand of BMAW01114523.1, from coordinate 540,875 downwards.
AAAAAGTGGATTTATTAGCATGGAATATTTAGATCTAAATACAATTGTAACTGTGTTGGAAACTTTAGACTCCTTCTATAGCAATTCGTGTGTTTTTAATTTTATTAGTATAATCCTCTTTCCCAAGTGCATCAATCAAAATTTTTAAAGGGAATGTAGTTTATAAAAAATGTTTCTTCCATATTTATTCTTGAAATAATTAATTTTATTTTGGTTTTCATAGAAAAATTATTTTATCAAAATTATAAGGAATAAATTATATGCCTGGTGAAACAGGCTATGAATACATTTTAAGAAAAATTCTACGAAATATCAAATTAAAGTTTTTAGAATAAAGAAAATTTTGCTTCTTTAAGAATTTAGCCATTAAATATTCAAGTAACGGAAAAAACGACTTTCTTTTTGCCTTTAACAAATAACATGTAAAAACCAATAAATAAATATTTTTACTTAGATGTGTTTATATCATAAAATAATAGAAAATTTCTTTCATTCTCTACTTAATTTTCCTCTCAAATTGGTAAGTTATTCATATTTAACTTTTTTCTTCTAATTTCGTGGTTTTTTATAAATCATAAATATTTTTTTTATTTTGTCTGTTATTACCATAATAATCAGATAAGGAACTTTACGCATATAATATCAATAATGAATTCAGAAGCAAAATAGGAAATATGTTAAGAAAGTTGAGGAATATATTTATGGTTGATAAGAAAAAATTTATAAAGACTATACAACGAGCGTCATCAAAGGGAAAAAAAGTAGCACTTTTTTGTCTCACGATAATAATCGGATATAATTTTCCCCTGAATAGTAAAGGATATTCAATAATAGTTCTTTCGTATGTAAAAAAAAATAATCATTATTAATTAGGAGAAATAAAGCTAAAAAAATTTGCGCGTTTTCCTAAAGGCTACCAGACAATGATCAATTCTTTATTACAGATTATCAGGAATTTCAATCCCCTTGGTTGAATCTATTATTCGGAATCAGAAAAACATACCTGTATTCTAAAAAAATATCAAAATAATGAAACGAAAATAAATCAACCTATATCTCTCTTGGGTATTAGAAATATAACTTAATGATATATCAAAGATGAAAAGAGTCAAAGAACTGGGGAAAAAAAATCTGTATTTTTCTGCCTAGCAAAATTGGAAAATTTTTCTACTAGACATATGGAATGGAATTATGAGCTCCTTTAAATGTTTTGATTTCTGAATTCCACTCTATAAACAGTTATCGATGGGATACGAATTGGGGGGAAAACATTCATCATTTAAGGCAATGAGAAGCAAATAACCTATTTCGTGAGAAAAAAATCTTAAAAGGAAGTTATAGATGCTAAATGAAAAATATTCGAAAGAAGGATATATTACTGAGATACACTAAGAGATCCAGTTTTCTCAGATATGTTAAGTAGTTTCTGGAGAATAATTTTAAATAGAAAATGAATGGGGAAAAATTGCTCCTCTGTGTGTAATTTTTCTATAAAATAAACATCTTGTATGTATTTGAAATACGAAATATATATTTCATATCACAATATGCTTTCGCTCAAAAGAAAGAAAATTATTTCCTATTTTAACAATAGTCAATAAAAATATTAAGAACTTCTGAACATTTCAAAATAAATAATTAATATGCTGTCGAGAAATAAAATAATACTAGATACTTGCAACAAGTGAATTTAACCGAGAGCGTGAAAAAAAAAAGCTACGAGAAGGTAGATATTATCGAGAATATAATAGAATAGCTTGTATCCATTGTGCAAGATTGTTGACAACAATGTTCATGGAAAAGTACTATCCTAAACATAAATAAGATTCGGATGGATACAAGTTATTAATAGGTCAATTGAAAAGTCCCCGGTCTGACACATAGATGGCACTACTAGAATTACATCCATATGTTTTTTAGTTAGTCCTAACCCTCAAAAGATGCGTGCATAAATTTGACAGTTGTTGTATCATTAGTTTGTGAATTATAGCATTTTGAGTGAAGCAACTTTTGTTATTGTGAAAAAAATGGATAAAAAGGAATTTCGCGTGTTGATAAAATATTGCTTTTTGAAGGGAACAAATACAGTTGAAGCAAAAACTTGGCTTGCTGCCGAGTTTCCGGACACTGCCTCAGGAAAATCAACCATCAAGGATTGGTATGCTAAGTTTAGACGTGGTGAAATGAGCACGGAAGACGGTGGACGCCCAAAAGAGGTTTTTACCTACGAAAACATTAAAACAATCCACAAAATGATTTTGAATGACCGTCAATTGAAAATGAATGAAATAGCAGACACTCTAAAGATATCAACTGAACGTGTACATCATATCATTCACGAATATTTGGGTATGAGAAAGCTCTGTGCAAAGTGGGTGCCGCGCGAGCTCATTTTTGACCAAAAACAACGACGAGTTGATGATTCGGAGCAATGTTTGAAGATGATCAAACGTAATAAACCCGAGTTTTTGCGTCGATATGTGACAATGGATGAAACATGGCTCCGTCATTTCACTCCGAAGTCCAATCGACAGTCATCGTAGTGGACTGCACACGATGAACCTCTCTAAAGCGTGGGAAAACGTAACAGTCGGCTGGCAAGGTTATGGCGTCCGTATTTTGGGATGCGCATGGAATAATTTTCATTGACTACCTTGAAACAGGAAGGACCATCTACAGCGACTATTACATAGCGTTATTGGACCGTTTGAAGGACGAAATCGCAGAAAAACGGCCGCATTTGAAGAAAAAGAAGCTTCACGAAGACAATGCACCGTGTCACAAGTCAGTGAAAACGATGGCAAAAATCCATGAAAAAGGCTTCAAATTGCTTCCTCATCCACCGTATTCTCTAAATCTGGCCTCCAGCGACTATTTCTTGTTCTCAGATCTCAAAAGAATGCTCGCTGGGAAGAAAGTTTCGTCCAATGAAGAGGTGATCGCCGAAACTGAGGCCTATTTTGAAGCAAAAGGTAAAATCGTACTACAAAAATGGTATCGAAAAGTTGGAGGGTTGTTATAATCAGTGTATCACCCTTGAAGGGAATTATGTTGAATAAAAAAAACTAATTTTGCGAAAAAAATGTGTTTTACTATGGTAGGCCGGGGACTTTTCTATTGACTTGTAATTTAGCAGGAAGACTATCGTAAGAGTATTCTTCACCTGGCTGTGTAGGATCGTACTGCCCTTGAAACAGCCTCTCCATTGTCATAGAAGTGATAATGCGAACTGTATCAAATCAATTATTTGAGAGCCAAAACGCCCCGTAGCGTCCATACCACTAACTTCAAATGACTGCCGTCTTAGGCTGTAGTGGTATTAAGCAAGTGCTCTCAGGTGGTACTGAAGGTTTGGTATGCTCTCAGATTACAGTAATTAGAGTATTTGAGTCATTGATGGTCGTATGTTGGTTACAAGGAAGCCAAGAGAAGTCTTAAAGCCTAGTTGTTTGCTGCGTAGACGCACTGAACCTTCTCTAGATGCTAGGGTGTGAGTTACCCGTTATAGCAGTGGGAGTCAAGTCATTCTCCTAAGCAACAAGATAACATATTTGTACTCCAGACTTGAACTGGTTGTGTTGATATTATTGGTCATTTTTCCGAGGTGCAATTTCCAACAGGCTAGCGGTCATGTCTATATCACAGATCTATCCTAAGGTGCGCCGCAAATTGACTTGTTGCCGTGGCCTACAGAATTATCATATCTTTTTATCATCAAGTACGTATGGAACATTATTAGATGATATGTCCAGCGTCCTTCAGAACCAGTGCAGACCGTTGCTGATTTCTCTAGCCAAGATATCCGCATCCACCTCAAAACCACAAAATAGCATATGAAACCTGTCAATACAAAACAGACACTTTGTATACTTAAATTCAAAGTCATGGCGACTACAGTAAATATTAATGCACCGCTGTACATTTGAAACGGATTTTTTCGTTCATACTTTTATCATTGACCTTGAAACTTAAGTATATTACCTGGACAAATACTTAGCCTAAAATTTAATTTTTCTAAACTAAGTTGTTCTTGGACTTAGAATTTAAATTCTTCCTAGTGTATTTATTCATTCATAATAATATTTAGTTGATAATTATTGCATTAAAAATTAATTTTATAAGTAGTCCACTTATTTACTTTATACTTACAGAAACTGCAATTACAATCCTCTAAAAGAAAAACTATAGTAAAACATTTACTTATATATTTTTTTTCACTTTCTATTCCTGCATGTAAAAATTAATTAATTGATTGATTTCATTGTTTAAGAACTTTATCTAATACTGATAGTTTTTACATCTTAGATATCTCAAAAAAAAAAACTTTAAAATGAGTAAATTTACAATATTTTTAAACAAATTTAAGAAAAATTTTAATATAAATATAATTTAGTAAACATAATTTTTTTAATAAAATTTCTTTCATAAATTGTCACATTCTAAGTTTTAAATTTATGGAAACATAAATCTACATTTTTGTTAAAATAAAAATACATTAAAAGCATTATTTTTTATAAATTTTCATTTCATTTTTGATCCTAGAAATAAAAGAAATTATCAATTGTTTTCCATTGCTTAGAAAAATGTCTATTTTACACCGACAACTTTACTATCTCGGATGTATTATAAATTCTTTGAAAATTTTAGCTATACATTTTAGATTATTTTAAAACAATACATGAGATTTTTCTTCAAAGTGTGGTTCTGAACTAAGGCAACTTGGTTGTAGATTCAAGGCGTGGTATCTAAAGTGCCTGATTCTACAAAATGGGTTACTTTTTTTGAATGTTGTATGCTGTAAATAAATCACAGATAAAAAATATTATTATTTATTTAGTTTGATGTAGAACTAAGACGAGTATTGAAATTGCTCAAATGCGATTATTTATTATGATAAAATGTTTTATACAATTTTAACCAAATATATGAATTTAGTGTTTAGTTAATTAAAAAACTGTTCATAAAATTGATAGTTTATTAGGAAACGTTTACAACAACACATCAACTGTATTGGAATGATTAAACATACTTATGAAATATCGTTGAAATATTTATTCAGAATCAATAAAATATGATATTCAAAACAGAAGAGAAATATTTCTTTAAAATTTATACCACATATGAAATAAAATGTAAACCTATGTTGACAGTGACATAAATGAGCTTGCTCATATATTACAAAAGGTAACATTTCTAAAATAGATTATGTGATTTTTTTATTCATTTGAAACCTTTATGCTTAGAATTTTAATTACATCGTTTTCAATTCTAAATTTAAAAGTTATAAATTGATATTTCTTTCTTGAAATTATTGACCAAATGGCTGTTGTCAAAATTTCTAAAAGTTATTATTCATGAAGGTACACGATATTTTAACAGATATGTTTCAAGCAAAATTCTTCCTCAACAATTGATGTATAATTTCAAAATAGCAAGCAACCCCTATTGTCTTACAAAGAAACACGCCAATTCTGACATCTTTTTCCGTTCTCTATAGTTTGTAATAATTAGGTCAATATTGAAGGAAAACTAATTGGCTAAATTTCTTTCATCGCTATAACATTTTTCGTAATTAAAATTTCAGAGTAATTTTTAAAAGGTTTGATAAGGTACATATGTTATCTCAGGAAAAATAGATCCTGACATTTTTATTTTATATTATAAAAATGTAAGGATAACCATACTATTTTAATAGGTGAGAATAAAATTGTTAAGGTACATCATTTATTTCTGGTGCTCTTTACGATGCCTTAATCCCTTAATTTATGCAAGTTGTCTTTGAAATAATAAGCTAACGTTAAAGGAAGATAAAATCCTTATAAATAACCTTTCTTTGTTCTTCAATGCGGAGACATAAATAAAATGCGTTTGCGGAAATATAAGAGATGCTGAGAAATTGAGGGGGGGAGGGACATTTTTACTGCCGTCAGTGTGAAAGACTTGCTAAGAATAAACTGATTGAATATTGTGGGCCACTTCTTATTCACATGTTACCCAGAGGGATTCTGAATTAGTGTGGGTGGGTATTGAGAATGGTTTCCTTAATAACTGATACTTGTTACGATATTCACTCAACGGCTCGATGTTTGGCATTTTTTTTAAACGATTATTAAAGTTACTTAATAATGTTTTACTTTCCGATCGCAATGCTCTATTTTTAAATTCCTACTATTATTTCACACTCACACTATGTATATTTATATATCTTGTTCAAATTTTCAATCGTTAATAAAATACATTTTATTCACCCACTCAAGTTCAAATACATTTTTTAAAACTTGTAGTGGATGACACTTGATGTTAATACAGTTTCTTCAAATATTAATTCATTAATTAAATTTAATTGGTGAAAATGCAGTTTAGCGCAACCACTTGGCGCGATTTCAAAAACTGCTGAACTTGGCGGGTTTTTTTTTTTTTTTTTTGGCTGAACGTTAAGTTTGCGTAGCGGAACAGGGTAGCCACATTTGGCAAAATATCGCCAAATAATTCCTGTTGTGAAGGGTGGTTGAGTTAAGCTGCACTCCAACCTTTTAATTATACTGGATGAATTAAGAAGCAAACTAATGCTTTTACTGTGCCGTTTATCTTGCAATGGCAAAGTTGGTAGAGCGTCGACGAAGAATCTTCATGCCTTCGGATCGAATCGCGTCGAGGCACAAAAGTTTTTTTATTTGGTTTCCAAATAATTAATTTTAATTTTATATGGGGGGGGGAATTCCCTTGTATAAGATATTTAGCAGGATATAAATTTAGGAATAAATACCGTCAGTGACGAAGCGTGTAGATCGCTGGAAAAAAATTTATTTTGCCACTTAATATTGTGACTTTGTCATACGTATACGCATGTATATATTAACTGTAAGTAATTAATAAAAAGTAACTAAAATAAAAATTTTCTTTGTTGACCTAAATAGGAATTGACTTAATTTTTTTACTTTTATTTGCACGAGGCACACATATTATTATTTAAGACGGAGGAATTAATTTTTATTTCATTTAATTTATTTATAGCTTATACTGTAGCGGCAATCATTGTATATGAATGATACTAACCACAGACATCTTCTTAAAAAGGGCGGGAATACTAATTTTAGCATATATTAATACTTGTTTTCTTTTGAACTACATATATATGATTTACCTTATATTTCTTAATAGAGGAATTATTCGATATGAGTTTTGAAATATGAGTTCCAGCAAAAGTAAAATAACAAAAGCGCAATAAAATTGAAATAATATGAGAAAAATGTAATTCAAATTAAATTGAGAGGCTATTTAATTTTCTGAAAAACAAAGTTGTAATTGGAACCGGTTGATTTGAATATATTGAGAGAAAAGAAATACTTTATTCATGAAACTTTCAAACAGATTCTGTTTGAAATACTATCTAAAAAGTTTTAAAAAACTCAGTCTAGACAGAATTTATTTTTGACTCAATCAATAGCAACGAACTTCAAGTTAAATAAATAATAAATTAATCGTTTAGTATTCTATTTATATCTTTAATAGCAGAACTTGATA
>BMAW01114523.1:516917-530625 GCA_019974015.1 Nephila pilipes | reverse complement strand
AGTTGCATCATTCACTTCATATTATATATGTTTTTAATTAATTTTAACTCTTATGACCAGTTTTCTTTAAAACTGCTGTTTTTTGATAACTCAAGTGATCTTTTTTTTTTACTTCTTTTGCAGAATTTTCGTATTTTATAACATTTTTACACTTACACGTAAAGTTTTAAGCTTTTCCAACTAAGATTTCCTTTATTATTTACATAATTACAAATTATACTCAGTTTCGGATACATAATACTCTCTATATCAAAAAAAAAAAAAAAACGCACAAAGTAGTTTCCCGATTGCAATACAAATTTCGTAAGCAAAGACATTTGGCCCGAACATGGAAATGATTAAAAAATTGCTGACCAATGAATTAATAGTGGGAACTACAGCGAATCGGAACTGCGCACTCAGAAGGCCAATATAAGAAGCGATTCTTGATCTGATGGTCACATTTTCAGTTGCATTGAGATTTTAAAAAACATTTCAACGACTGAAAAAATGTCTCGCCGCAGGATTTGTGCTCATTACGAGCAACTGTCAGAGTTTGAAAGTGGTCGTGTTACTGGAATGAAAGAGGCAGGTTGAGCAAATCGGAGAATCGCTCGTCATATGAGTCGAAGCGATGCGACGATTAGAAGATGTTGGCAAGAATGGTAGGACAATGGCAGATTTCAGCGTCATGAGAGTAGCGGTCGACCTAGGGCCACAGCAGATTAGGAGGACAAAGTGATTGTCAGATCAGCTGTCACAGCGCCTGATTCATCGTTATTAACCATTAGACGTGAGACTCGCACAAAAGTGTCCACCACGACCTTTCACAGACGGCTGATAGAGCGAAATCTACTCTGGCACCGACCACTACGGCCCCTGACACTCACGCCTGCACACTGTCGAGCCAGATTACACTGGTGATTGGCTTGATCAGGTTGAAAGGATGCTGATTCGGGACGTATAGTGCTTAGCAACGACTCCCGCTTCCAACTGTGTCCTGACGATCATTGATAACATGTCTGAAGACGCCCAGTGTTAGCGTGCCTTCCGATCTTGCTTTCACTATTGCACGCCACAAAGGCCTCAACCAGGAGTTATGGTCTAGGGTACCATTTCCCTTGATAGCTGAGCCCCTTTGGTCATCATTAGAGGCACACTTACAGCACATTGGTATGTGAAAAACATTTATTGACCGGTTTTGTTACCATTCAGTTTGCAGTAAGTAACCTGGCTTTATTATTTAGCAAGATAATGTCAAATCACATACAGCACATGTTGCTATGAGCTGTCTTATAGCTTGTCAATCACTTCCTTGTCCACAAAGTTCGCCAGATCACTCTCCAATCTAGCATGTCTTGGATATGATGTGAAGGCGACTGCATCTTCCAGGGAATGTTGATGAAGTAGCCCGACAATTGGAGCAAATTTGGCAAGAAATTCAGGAGAAGACCATCAGAGAGCTTTATCAATCTATGTCACGATATATATATATATATATATATATATATGTTACAAAATTTACCGCATTAACTAACTAGTATTATTTGTCATGTATCCACACTTAAGTGGTAAGCTTTTAAAAATTCTAATTACAATTTTGTAAATTCTTTATTTGTAACTACATAAATAACATTATAAAACATTTAAATTTCATTTTTTTATTCAAAATCGCTCTTATACATTCTCATCAAATATGACATACTTTTAATACGTATGGGAATAATTCTTTGATAATGCTAATTGTTACTGTTTCAGAATACTTTTATTTCAATGAAGTAATAAAACAATTTATATTCCTCCAGTCGGTTATTCAAATTATAAATTACCGATGTGAAGTTGATATAATGTATAAATTATTCATAAGTCACTAGTTATAATAAAATTAATTACAGAAATATTTTCCAGAAAATCGCAGAAACTTAAAAATGCACACTTCTTCTAAATGTTTCTTTATATATTTTAAACTAATGTAAGAGTATTTAATTCAGTTTTCTCTGAATGCTTTTCAAGGTTAAAGGAATTAATTGGAATTGTAGAATGGATGAAAAAAGATTTCTGGGAATTTCATGCTTTATAGTGTAATCAGTTTATAATTTTTTTTTTTTAATTTGTACATACATTGACAATCATGCAGGAATTAGAAGCAAAATGTATTCTCTTTCTTAGAAAAATTCATTATTTTAGGATAAATCCTTTTACTTTTGATTTTTGTAATAATATAATTTACGTAGAAAACTGCTTTTTTGTTCAGGTGTTAATGAACGATCTTGAAGTTTTTATTTTAGACTTTTGAAGTAGTTAATTCAGAATTTTAAAAAAAATCTCATATGTACTGCTTATTTCTATTTGATCAAGTAACTTTTTAAATGCACCTTACTAAATTATTAAATGTAAAAATTATTATTCTAAAACATTTAATTAATTCATTCTGAGAATTTTTAGCTATAATTTCGGTAGAATATTAAAATGTACTACATTTATTTATTTATTCATATTAAGAACTTACAAGGTTTTCCTATTTATTATAATTTGAAGTTATAAAAATGGGCTTACTAATAATATTTTCATGTATTAAATGAGCAAAAAATTTATTTAAAATTCATTACGTACGTAACATAATACAGATATCAAAATATTTTTATGGAATATAAAGAAAAGTTTTCAGGAGGGCTTGTATCAGTTTTAGTTTCCATTTATATAATGGCATTACTGTGTCGAATTACAATACATATTTGAAGACAAAAAAAAGTAAATGTACATTTGTGTTAAAACAAATACATATATATATATATCATAATTTATTACGTAACCAATTATAATATAAGAATAAGGTAGAGATCATTAAAAATTTACGGATCTTTATTAAAAAGGAATTTTATTTGTGGGAGTCGTTCTAATTTAACATAAAAATATTTCTTGAAATTTAGTTAATGGTGTATTCATTTTTTCATATTTCAATGGTTTTGTTGGTATAGGTATTCAATTAATGTTTTTATTTTTATAGAAATCGTGTAAAGCGAGAAAATTTCTCCATGCGAACCAAGCAAAGACATCCTTAAATAAAAAAAAAAACCTAAGATATATTAGGTGTAGGTATTAAATAACGAAATTGATGATGTAAAACATTTTATTTTGATCTCATACATATTTACTTATTATCACCTTCACTATACACATCTTCTCTATCCCTACAATACTCCATGTGATTCTCCCAATGTTCGAAACTGTGCTGTAAGTCTTCTGTCATCTATATCAGAACGCAAGCTATTTCTCTTTCACAGCTTCAAAGAATCTTGTAACATACCTTGTAATGCTGATTCCAACTTAGGAAACAGATAAAAGTCGCATGTCTCAAGATTCAATGAATAAGGTAGATAGTCTGGGATAGTGGGTGGATAGTGAATAAGACTGGGATGCTGTACTTAACTAGAGAAATCTTGGCATAAAATGTGGAATGAGCAGGTGTATTTGTTTTGTTGGAAAAACTTACCGTATGAATTTTTCGTCAAATCTTACAGTTTCAGAAATCGCACGAATACTTAACCGTTCCTCAGATCAGACCAGAGTATTGACTTTTCCGATATTCAGAATCATTTTCGACGTGGGAGAGCGATCCGGAAACGAATCAGCTTCAATGTCTTCTCGACTATCTTGAAAACGCTTAAAACATTCAAAAACATGTGCACGCGATAAACATTCATTGCCATACGTTTAACCGTGTTACAAATAGGGTTTCTGATTTCCCGTGTTATTCCATTCCCGGGAATGTCCGGGAAATCCCGGAAATGTAATTGTCGTTCCCGGGATTCCCGGGAATGCATCAAAATTTCAAAAAATTTAAAAACAAGTTATTTTTAAATAAAATCAATAATAATTATATAAAATAAGGATACATATAAATTCCAAAATTAATGCTTATTTATATAATGAGCTAAAAAATACAAATATATGTAATAAATTGATTATTCATTCTTAAAATAGGATTTCAGAAAGCATAAGCAATTTATACTTTTATCACTCAGCCTTGTTTTAAATTTTGTGACGAACGATCCGGCAGCAGAAAATGCTCTCTCGACTTCAACTGACGTTGGAGGAATTGTTTTTAAATCCTCACATAGTTTTATAATGTTTGGTGATGGATTTTCAGTCGAGTCGAGTAACTACATCTCTTGTTTCATGATTTTGTTGAGACTAGTACTTTTTTTTGGTTGAACAATATTAAACTTTTGTCTTAGAGTAAATTGCTTTCTCTAATTTTTCGTCCAACATCATAGGTATTTCTTCCAAAATCTCCACGCTCTCTTCTTCTGAGTGTGAAGAGTTGGATATTGAGTCCTCTTTTTCGCAGAAAAGTCTTTTCCCTATCATTTGGGCTTGTCTAACCAAACAATTTTTACGAGGCAATCGCGAAATATAGACTGTAACTGCAGCTGCTTCGTATTTTCTCCCAAAATTCGGGTATTGCATTAATCCTATTAAATTAACGATGCGTCTCTCATTAATTCTTTGCATTAAAGAATATTTCATATTTTTCGCAAATTCTGAAATTTGTTCGTTCAATTATCCAATAACGAAAGAAAATACACCTTCTGCAGTTAGCAAAGTTGCATTTCGACTGCATAATTTTTCTAAGCCAATTTTTACTGGCTTTAAGCCAGCTACATTTGTAGTCACAGTTTCAAACCCTTCATAAGTCATCATTTGTTCTTTAATGTCAATTAATGCTTTTAAAATTGCTGACTTTATTTCTAAAAATCTTTCAAGTACTGCCAACAAACTATTCCAGCGTGTTTTGGTTTCCAAACAAACCATTTTTTCACAACCAAACTCATCTTTAACATCTTCATCATTTTCTACTTCGTTCACGGGAAATCCCGGGAACGAAGTATAATTCCCGGGAATAGAAAAAGTACAGAAATCTTATGATTTCCCGGGAAAGAAACCCTAGTTACAAATGCTCCAGTTGTGACGGCATGCTTTAAACATAACTTCTGTTCTAAAGACTTTCTGTTTCCATGGTTTGTTGCCTTAAATTCATCTGAGAAATAGATGTTATACGATTGTGTCGTCACTTGACGTAGGTTCAAAATTACGTGATCCATCGCTACTAGGCCTCGTGTTGCTTTTAGTGCGGAGTTAATAAAACGAAACGAAACTATATGATTGCGACTTTGTCATAGCTACCTTATAACAGTTGAAGAATTCTGAAACTGTTTCTATAAACTGTCTTCAAATGTTCACACATCTCGCTGCAACCATGACTGTTAGTTCTGCTTCGAAGCAATCGATAATTCGTCACTTCACAGAATGTACCACATGCTACTTCGGAGATACAGCAAACCGTTTTAAGTCCTTACACACAGCACTCAAACTCTGAATTACAAATATTCACTATGAGAATAGCGCTTCATTCACTGTCAGATGACTTTATATCTTGATTTACTAATTAGAAACCGTTTGATATCTTTTGATTGAAAAATGCTAATTAGGCTTAACATTCAAACTTTACCTACAAAAATGGATTACATCGATTAGTTGCTTCATGTAATTTTATTCTTTTTGTTTGTGTAATGATAATTTTTAAATGAATGTATTATCGATCTACATTACAAAAAACCTTATTATTTACGAAATTTTTGCAATTAGCTTACTAAATTGTATTGTATTAGAATGCAAAGCTGCTAAAGATTTTAATGTTTTGAGAATTTACGCAGTTTATGAAATGTATTAAAAACAGATCCACAAATATAAAAACTCGGAAGAAATACCTATTTCTATATGCTTTAATTTCTACGTAATGACGACTGCATATTCCACAGAACTATTCGTAGAGAGATGAAAGCAATAGTCAATTTTCGGTTTTTCATCTTTGTAAATTATTAACCTTACTCATTTTAATCACTTTTTAACAAATGTTATAAATAATTTTTACTTCATTATTACTCTATATAATTATCAAGCGTTGAAAAATAAAACTATAGTATAAATGTAATAAGCGTAAAAGCTATGATAGTAATGAATATAATGGTTGCGTTATGAATTACATTGGTTTTTTGCATTTCTTTTTAGACAAAATTCATAAAAGGGAATAAAAATCTCTGACATTGCCCCAATGACAATAATACACACACACAAAAAAAAAAAGAATTCCTCTAAGCAATATCCCAATAGAAAAATCTCACCAAGAATTAAGCGAAGGATAAATTAAAGTCCCTGCTGAGCTTCCTAAAGCAAAGCTAATGAAATTCTTACTACCCTGGCTCACTCTTCTTCTAGGGAAGTATCTTAAGTGTCCGACAGAAAACACTTAAATTCTGCCGTTACAGCCACGGAGCGTGTAGACCCTAGAGGCCTTAGAAACAAGTACTTTTTATTGAGAGTATTCCATTCTTTCAAAAGGGAAACTGTGGAGGAAATTTGTAGACATGGAGTTTGTTGTTTCGTAAATGCCCAAAATTATGTTCTTCATTAACACACTAATGTGATGAGGGGAAATTATGTAGTACGTCGACTACTTAAAGGTTTAATGGTGTGTATAGTAACAGAGTCAGTAAACATAGGATATATTGCTAAAAGTAAATGTATTTCCCGTTTAGCTATTTTTCCTAGAAGCTCTATTTTCTTATAAACAATTTTTGTTGGTGCTCTATAATATTTGATACAATGTTTGTGAAAATCGTCCATTGTTAGATTATATTTAGTAATGAACATTTATAGAACTGAAGAAATATTTTTTTATATAAAGAAGGATTATTTTTATAAAACAATTGCAGAATATTTATTATTTAACTTACTTTATGATTTTGATTCATTAATTCATGGGATTGTTTATCTAATTATATCTTATGCTGTTCCAAAATAAAAAAAATTTAAATCATATTTCAGTTGTTCCAAAGAAATTCGTTAAAATTTTAAATTAGTATTGTTTATAATAGGTTTTCTTCAACTCACATTGTAGCTTTGTCTGATTCAAAATCATAAAAACTTTTTTCACATATTGTAAAGTACTCAATTAATTTGAAATTTTCTATATGCAATCGCTTTTGATTACAATACGATAATTTAATTATAATTAATTATTAAAGATTAAAATTAGTTATTTAAAGAATTAAATTTTACGCTATATTTCTCGCCAACTCACCAAATGGTCGTTAAAATCGTCGTTTATTAATATTTATCGTTTGCTTTAATTTTAATTACTTGTAGCCTACATAATATTAAATTTAATAATTTATCACTTACTTTAATTTTAATTATATTGAGCTGAAATATATATTTAATTTAATAACATAATTTATTCTTTGCTTTAATTTTATTTATATGTAGCTTACACAATGCTTAATTTAGCTAACAATTTTTACACTTATTTATTTTAGAAGATGAATTTAATAAATGTCAAATAATAAAATAAATTGTTAAAGCTAATTATTGAATAAATTCAATTTGACTCAGTGTTCTCTTTTGCTCTAAAAATTTAAGGTATAAAAATTATGATACGCAATGTGAGAAGTTTGAAATATTATTCAAAAAACTAATTTTTTATCGGTGTTATTTGAAATCTACTTTTACATATTTATTAAAAAAAAAAAAAAAAAAAACTGTATTTAGATATCCTTATTTTGTTTCACTTTTAACTGTAAGTATGGAAACTTCACTAAATTATACTGAATCATATTGAATATGTAGCTTCCAGGTACGATGATTCTTATTGAAGCAAACATTTGTAATTAATCTTGATGCTTTTTAGCATTGAATTTTTTTTTTTTTTTTTTTTTTTAAATTTAATGTTGTGAATTCTACTGATTCTAAGGAAGGTAGATCTTGAGATGTTTGATGTTTTGAGAAATGTTCGAATTATGTTTTTCATAGCAATGAAATTATTTACATCATATGTGTAATGTATATACGTACAATAATTACAACTACTTAAGTAAAATTTAGATCAGTGAGATTTGAGTTGATTTAGTTATAAAAATGAATTGTTAAAAAAGAAATTTTTAGTTATTGTTTTTCTCAATGGGTAAAAATTGAAATCTATTTTACAACATATCTGTTAGAATGCCTTATTTTTGTCACAACACAATGTTATATGAGTTAAAGACATTTTATTTTGTATTTGGTATAATTCTTCAATTACTTTTAACTATGTTTTTCAACGCAAAATAATTTTTTAATAAAATCTAAAAAATTAATATTAAAATAGTTATAATATTTATAGGAGCCACTGTGTGAAATATAAAAGCCTTAAAAATTATTTTAATTGAAACGAATACTGTAACCAGTTGTTTATCTGCTGAAACAAAGTTTATTCAAAATATGGTTTTTTTTTTCAGTTTCCCAGTGATATTGTTATATCAAGGAATATCACATTTTTCTTACGCTACTACTTTTAAGTTAAGTTACGTTTCCAAAAAATATTTTTTTTTACTTTCTAAAGACCCCATACTAATACAATTTTGCTTGAAAATTACAATACCTAAAATATTTTACTGCAAGTGGAAAAAATTAAAACATAATTTGATTATTTAATTGAATGGCTTATGACTGAATTACTACTTGCAGTAATTTTTCATAAAATTAACTGAGCTGTAAAATTTATTTTCAGCGTTCAATTTTATTGATTAGACAAATAATTCCTGTAGACTTTCATCAACTTAATTATAAACACAAAATTTCTTCTGTATTTTAATAGTTCGAAACATTTTGAACATATTTTCAAAAGCATTTTGAGTATAATACTAAACTTATTACAAGCTAAGTATTTTAATTTCATGATGATCGAAAAAAATAAGATATTTTAGTCTCTTCAATGCCATGCATCCATGAGGACCGCGGTAGCCTAGTGGTTAAGGTCGTGGAGTAGGGGCGGCGGTTTTCGTTCAGTCCCAGGTTCGATCCTTGTCCGCCAAAGACCCTCCGTGTAACCGGGGCTTATGCACGTTAAATCTGTTCGGGGACCCAAAGTCCACCCGTTGGTGTGTTGTGGTTTTTTTTAGAGGGGGGGGTGCTAGCTCAGGTGTCGTCCTCGTCACTTGACCGTGGTTCAAAATTACGAGGTCCGTCGACAATAGTCCTCGTGTTGCTTCTAGTGAGTGACGTTAATAAAAACTAAAGCCATACAGCCATAAAATGTTTTTCTTAAGAATTTGTTTAAAATTTTTAAAAAAATATTATGTCACAATTCTGAGAAATGTATTTAGTTTAGATAAAATTAAGTTTTTATGAGTAATAATTTAATATGGCTATGTAATAAATAGATTAAAATAACTACCTTTTTTAATATGTACTTCTGAAAGAGATGAACGAAGTAAAGTACAATTAATTATTAACATAAATGAAAACTAAATTTCGGTTTTACTGTAATCTAATTAAAGGACATTTCAATAAAAATTTGTTAGGAATTAGTTGAGAAATTACTTGAAATTAAAGTAATTTATATTATCAAAATGTTAATGTTAAAGTTTAAAAAAATGTTAAAGTTAATGTTATATAAAAAAATGTTGAAATTTAGTATTGCTCAAAGCTTGCGCTTTGTGGAATACTAGCTGGAGTATTCGTCCTTCTACGGATGTAGTTATATTTAAATTAAATATACAAATTTAAATTAAATTCTTAATAAACATGTTCAATGAGGAACAAACAAATGAATATATATAACAATTTCCGAAAATTCTATGGAGGTTAATAAAGAGATAGAAACATTGATGATGACATTATTTGACGTAATATATACAAGATATCTGCATAGTTGAATTTTAGCGAAATCGGAGGGGAGGGAGAAGAGAAAGTTAAATTATTTTGATGTTACGCAATTAAAAATTTGTATAAAACGCATTAATTCCTATTTTCTCCGTTCTCTTTTCAAAAGAGAGCCAAATGTTCATTTTGTATGAGGTTTGACAGTCGTGTTTATTTGAATGACATATTCCTGAATAAAAATATTTTAAAAATTTAAAATTCCGAAAATATCGCTTTTTAGCGCTATTTTTGAAAATTCACCGAAAATCAGTTAACTATCTGAATAATTTATGTCACACATATATCTTTTAGGTTATAGAAAAAATCGTAAGGTAGCTGCTAAGAGGATAAAATAGAAGACCGTTTATTGAATATTGAACCTAGGTCCAATAGAGGATTCTTAAGGCTGCATATAACATAGTTATAAATGAGAAAAGAGAAAGTGTACAAAACGTGAGATATGCAGTTTTGGAATTTAAACTTTGGATGATCGACTGGTTTCACAAAATGTCCAAAAATCCAGTTTAGTACGAATACTTAATTTTAAAAATTTGTTGTACTTTCAGTATTTTTATAGCTGGGTTTTACACAATTTTATTACGGATCCTAATTAAAATCCTCTGTTCCGTATGAAAAACATAAGCACATAAAAATTATGTATTGATTTGAAGTCCCTCAATGGCCATTTACTCCACTTGATCAATAACCTCCCCTGGTTAGGAAATTGCATTGAAAACATACCTGCACTTTGCATTGAAAGTATTTTTAAATAAGCTACGATGGTTTCAGAAGTGTCTAAATGTAACACAGCAGTAGCCACGCTATCAACCAAGCATTTTAATATGGGTTTATCAGATAAAGAACAACTTCAAAAGCCAAATAATACTTGATTATAATCATTGCAAATTAAATGTGAATGACTCGACATGAATGAGAGTGAGCATTCTTATTCAACCAAATTGTCATAAGGCTGATACGGCAGCAATCAGCGCATTTATTATATTTGAAAAATATTTTGAACATTATGAGAAAGATGCATTTTTTTCCCAAAGCAGACTATTTCTTCAAGATTTAGGAAAGGCCTTAATAAAATTAATACTAAACGCCCGATACTACGCAAAACATTTAGGTTGATTTTGGAAAATACAGATGACCATGCATGGCAATGCGAGAAAACAGTATTTTCTATGAAGCGTAGTCGTCGAGTTGTGTGTCCTGGAACAGTTGACAAAAGATAACAAGAAAATTAGTAAATGCATTCAATTCAATTGTAAAATTCGTGCCAATATCATAACAACAACTGTAGGTTAGTGTAATAATGATAATGATTAATTAAGTTCAATTGCGCATTTTGTTCCCAAATTCATAATCCTGTAATAAATTAAACTTTATTTTATTTTTGAATTATTTTGTTATAACTTTTTTGCATATTATATTTTTTTCCATGGCTGTCACTCTTATATACATTACTAAATTATTCTAAAATCTGCAGGCGTTGTTTGATGTGGTAAATAAATATGAACTTCTTAAAAATAGGTCACTGAATGCCTCCAATGGGATTTCATGGTTCAAATTTTTGTATGGTCATCCAAAGGGTAAAATAATACACTAAGATTTATGAATTTGAAGAATTATGTAGTGTTGTTTTTCACAGAAGGATTATCAATATCCAACACATATAGACGTAAGACCCTAAATCCCATTGCTAAAAATATTGCTTAATATTACGAATTTCGATTGTTCGTTGGATATTAAATAATTCGGTGCTTGTCTATTAGAGCATTGCCCATCAAATTATGATTATGCCAACTCCTCGCTAAACTCGTAAAGCCTATCTTTTGATACAACTTACTTGGCGATATTCCTCAGTCACTTGGCGATAAATCATCGGGCGCCTCTATAACAGAAAAGTACCAATAATTCATTGGGAATAGCATCGCTATTATTTAACAAAGAATAAACAAATGGATTAAAGCAACAATTTTCAAATATTGTGTGTGTGTGTGTGTGTGTGTGTGTGTGTGTGTATTCTGCTTCAAAGCACAACAAAATGAATGAATATAATTATCTAAAAAAACGGTATTAATATGGTGTCTAAAGCGTGTGAAAGATCATGTGATGTCGTTTGACGCAAAATGCTCCATATTTATACGTATTGAAGATAAGATCTGCCTTACAGATTCCTGTAACATTATATGTAAAATAATCTAAAGCAAATTTTTTTTAAAAAAAATTATTTCGAGGTGTACATTGATCAGCACTAAAATTTTGTATCTCTTCCCTTTCAATTTTTACACTACTTAAGACATAAACACTGTATTTTATTAATTCAGATTCATAGCTTTGACACGGAATAAAAAATAACGTATCTCCGGTATTTCTTAAACGATTTAACAAACTTAAAATGTCTTAATCATTATTAAAGTACGTTTGAAAAGAAAAAGTTCAGAAAAAAAGTATCGCATATGCAGGAAAACGCCCGAAAATTTTGATAAAGAAAAACTTTTGAAATTCATGGCTAGAAAAACAAATTTAAAAAAAAATTACATAGATGGAATTTGTGCCCACACAACAATGAAGTACCCTAAAATTTATCAGCAATACGTTCAATGGTATATATTTGTATAAATTACAAATAAAGAAACTTTTAAACTTAGATATAAGGTTAAAAAAATTATTAATTTCTTAACCTTATATGATTACAACTTGTATTATACACACACATATGTAGTTTTTATATTTTAGCTCATACCAAAACATAAATCAATTATTTAAAAAACAGTTCTAAATAATATGAGTTTCACATCCATAAATAAAATATTTATAGCTGTGATTTACTGCTCATAATCCTTTAATGTTCTAAAAGATTGGAATATGTTAATGTTTAAACTATAATAAGTATTGAAAAACCGTGCATTGCCAAAAATGTAATCTCGTTCTTCAACTATCTGTAGGTTTTTGTTTTATACCACGCTGAATAATTCCCTAAACTTGGATTATAATGTCACCGAAATTTAAATAATCAAATATTTATCAATAAATCGATTAAATATTTTCCCTTTAGGCATACAATAACGTAAGCCATTCGAAATTGTAGCCATGAGCAGAAAAGAAGAAAATCCTATTTGCCTCCGCAATGAGATCTATTCTTCCAGAAAACAAAATCCAATATTAAGGTTAATGTATTATCTCTATTTTTTCTGAATACTTTCCTTTTCCTGAAACACACGCAGAAAATAAAAGCAAAAGAAAACTTTTATACATTAAAGCTGTCTTGGATTTTCAGATCCGAATTTGGTATTATTCCTTTTCCAGAAGTAAAATAAAGTAGATAGTAATTTTTCCACCATTGCTTGACAACATACTACACGTTCTAAAAGAACATTTTCTGCCATTTCTTTTTGTTTTATCCTGCAGTAACGAAAAATGTTTGTACAAAATGAAGAATGAGGATGTCTTTTTGCTACAAATGGATGAGATGTACATTGAGTAGAATGGACTTGTACTTAAAAAATATTCGATTTTCTATGGCCAACGTTATAGTTTTAGTTACTCGAATTATGTCACTGTACTGCTCTGGCATTGAACACTTGATGAACACTTGATGTAATTTGTAAAAGTGGCTGCATGGAAATAGACAACTATTTTCATTGATACAGTTCGACATCTAAAATGAATTTAACTGCCCCTTTTCCAATCTCAATTTTTATAATTAATTGAACCTTTCTGAAAATTCTCTATAAAAATTGTATACCTAAATATGTTTCGCTTTTCATTAAAAACTTAAAGAGTTTTAAACTCATCAATTTTAAATGCTCTCATCCGATTGCCATTACAAAATAATAAGTGTTATTTTATGCTTATGAATTTTTTTTCCGTTCTTTTTTCAAATCTAGGATATTATATTTATTAGAATGGAATAAAATTCAATAGCCACACACATATAAATTAATTGCTACTATATATTTTCACTTGTTTACTTTTTTTC
>BMAW01114523.1:506162-516907 GCA_019974015.1 Nephila pilipes | reverse complement strand
CTTTGTTGAAATTTAATAAATAGAGTAATCTGTATTAATTTAGGATAAGTAATGACTCCAATGAATTAAACTTACTCAAACGATTTTAAAATATCTTCATTACGGAAACTTAAGTCTGATTAGCTTTACTTAAGCCTGATGAATGTGGCGTCTAAGAATTCACATATAGGAAATCGAAAACAAATTAAATGCTCAAACATAACAGCCAATATCTCAACAGACATGACTAGACTGGGATGCTGAGAGTGGTTTAGCATTGTACAACACTGCCGTGAACCAGATACAGGTCCATCCAGCATTCTTTGTAGATAGACTGTGGACGTATTAATCATGTTTTTCTCGGAATGAAACGTACAATAGGCAGAGCATGCATTACTTTCGCTGGAAAACTCTGCATTTTCTGTCGGCATTCAAGATCAGATATGTTTTTTCGATTCATACTTCAACTGAAATTTATTGTAACATACTAATCAGTTCAGTATTTTACCAGGACAAGTTAACGGGTGCACAATATTTAGAAAATCTGTAGAACGTAATAGCTGATTTGGTTGAGAATCTTCCATTGTTTCACCTTAGAAATGTTATGATTCCAACATGACGGCTTGCCTTAGCAAAAGGCCTCAAACATGAAACAGTACCGAATGAATACATTCAGGAAATAAATAATCAGGTATGGTAGTTTCGAAGATTAACCTCTAAGCTCACCTGCTTTGATTCCGGTGGAGTTTTCTGAGGGAATACCTCAAACAGCTGGTGTATGGGACCTCTTGAACAACATTACAGGACTTTCGATGATGCTTTACAGGTACTTGTGTCAATATGTCACTGTTTTGCTAAATTATGGGAACGTGAAGTTTGTACAAGGATCCAGATAAGCATTACAGCTTATGTAGAGATGTTTTAGCCCTTTCACTACCGAAGAGAGAAAATAGAAGTGCTTCCCTGGGCCCACGGCTTCTTACCGCAGAGTGTCACGCTGTTCCTATGCAGTTTCAGATATTAAGCTTAATTAAAAAAAAAATCTTCTAAAATCAGTTATTTATTAGAAGATTTTAATTTTTATATATATTATCTTACATGCATTAGACTTAATACATAAGAAAGGGGGAAATTTAACGAAAATTTTACATTTTTTACTACAAATTACATAAAAGTAATATATAAAATCCTATATTTTAAGAAAATACAATATATATACCATTTGGTCATGTTGGAATGATATACAATTATATGGATTATTAAGTTATAAGAAATCAATCTTCTTTTGTTGTGCGTTAGTTTACAAAATATTCTTCAATGTATATTCCAACATAACATGTCTTACACTGAAACGAGTATTTTCCAATTTTTTCCCCCTTATATGTTATTATTTCATGTTTTATGCTTATCATCTAAATCATTAAACAGTGCACATTTATCAATATTTTCCTTTGCATCACTGTCAGATTCATTCATTAATTCGCGAGTCTCTATTTTCTATTAAATACTTTCTTTTCGCCACGACTGTCACTATAAAAAAATTCCCTATTGAAGGAAACAAACAGCATCTACAAATAAAGACTCTACCTCTCATAAACATACATAAGTTCCCATTCGAACTTCTAACAAGCAAGGAATAAATAAAAGCAAACCAAAAGCAAACTAGCCCTTTAAATCATGTCATCACAATTAAAGAGCTACTCCGCAACACGTTTCGGTTTTGATACTGTTAACAATTTCATCCCTCCTGACAACCAAGCATAAATTACCAAAGTCAACATTCGAAATATTCTATTTGTATAAATTTCCTGGTATTATAATGACATCTTGTAACACAATAAAAATTCAAATCAAACATTCTCATTGAGAGCTCATCCGTATTGATACGTTGGTCTGTAGCAGACACTCTTGGAGAGTATCAAATGTGATTCTATGGGCAAAGGGGAGTAATCGCAAGCGTATCACATGTGATATGTTGGGAATGAATGGGTTAACATCAAAAATAAGGGTATCTTGTGATAATTAGATGTTTTTTCTCTTTCTAAAATAATTCTCTCACGTTGCAGTGTAGTAAAGATTTCACAAACAAACAAATGTAAGTTTTAAGTTTAAATGACCACAAGGTGTCTTTTCGTACTAAATAGATGATGCTGTACTATACATTTTATTTCCCCCTTTATTTCGTACCATTTTTAGAAAAATAGGAACACTAATTCCTCATTTTTACTCCAAATATCACTCTAAAAGATCTCGTCTAGTAGCACATAGCCTCTTTACTAAGTCTAGACACAATTTTTATGACCATAGATGTTGCCGTTCTAAATTTAAGAAGGAAGGGGTGTGCAACCGACTTCAGTGGGCATCCTGTACATATCTTAATTATTTACAAAATTGTTTTTCGACACATAACATATATATGCAAAAATATGGGTAAGAGCTATAATCTGTAAATTTAAAGGAGGCATTTTATGGATTGAAATGGAATGATCATGTTATTCGAAGGTTCGATATAAACGAGATATGTTTAGTATCCCACTAGTAAAGCTATAAACTTTTATTCGGTATGGCTTTGGATATAGTATAGAAGTTTAACAGTTGAAGAATTACAAGCTTTAATCTATGATATTGCGAAAATTAAATGTGAAATTTGAGTGAGCTAAATTTCAATCCCCTTGAAGATTAGCTGGAAATTTTGAAAGTCTAGGATCTAGTAATAATACAGCTTTAAGTATGTAATCAAAATGTTCCCAATCTATTTTGGCCAACCAACCTTTATCTTGTAAGAAATTATTTAGCCACCCTTCTTGGAAAAAGAATTCACTTTGTAGTGGCAACCCTTAATTATTAAATTCTACAGTCTTCATAAGATTTAATTAAATAATAAATGTTTTCACAAATCCAATTGAAGAGAATTAATGACTTTCTTAATTAGACAAAGATAAAGAGCAACAAAGATTATTAATTATCTTCACAGAATACGAAATGTTGATTTCTCTATAATCTCTTCTAATTAGCCTTAATTCTATCTCATAATTAAACAATAAAGTTTTAGTTTACCCACTCAGTAACACGGATAAGACAATTCATGAAAGTTCCCGAATGTTACCTATTATTTGAAACCAGGAGGTACATCTAATCATTTTTACTACAAAAATCAAGTTCAACTATTTATTCCAATTAACTTGAAAGCATCTGTCAGCTTCTCCTTATGATTTGTTCCTTTTCTATTTCATTTATATGCCATTATATTTAATTCAATTCATTACATTTCTTATATTCATTCACACTGGTGCTCAAAATTAAGAGAATTTGCATATTTTTTTTAGAATTTCATGAAAAGAATTGATGGAAATGTAAAAATACTGTTTAGAAACTAAGTTGCAAATCTTGTACGCCGAATACGTAAGCGTATAAGTGTATATGGGGGCAGAACAGGTGATAAAACAGGATTTGTAAGCACGAGGTCCGAAATCCGCATTTCGTTCGCTAGCGAATTTCACCGAAATTCTTGGTGATTTTTTGCAGCAATCGCTTAAATTAAAATTCAAACAGTGAAAGTGAGTAACGACCAACGTTTAGATCATGGAAAGAGTTGACGAATTGTGGGTAGGCTAGAATCAGGCCAGTCTCAAATCCAGAATTGCAGAGAATTCGATTTAACGCCCAGCATTGTGTCCAACTAATGGAAACAGTTTTATCCGTTCATTACCAGCGTATCACATGCGATAAGCTCCGAAATTGCCTGGTGTAGACCAACGTATCAGTAGAGATACGCTTGATGAGAACATTTTATTTGATTTTCTTAATGTTATTGTATGGCGTTACAATGCCGCGAAATTTATATAGATCCTACAGACTATTTGGAGTGTTGACCTTCGTGATTTGGGATTAGTTTTCATTTTTGTCTATCAGGAGGGGTAATTGTTAAAAGCACTTGTACGTGCATGATTTTCTTTCAATGGATGACCACAATAGGCCAAGTAGAGCTCATCTGATCAATGAATTTCTGGAAAGTGAGGATATTCGTCTGATGTATTGGCCAGCCAGATCTCCGGACTTCGGTCTTATATAGCCTGCCTGGGACGCTCTTAAAAGGGCAATTGCAATTCGCAAGCCCCTTAAGAGAACCATCCAAGACCTGAAAACTACGTAGCTGTACCAGTGGAGCCAATTGCTACAGGAACTCATAAACTGACGTTGCGAGTCCAAAATATATCTAAAAGAGTACCATACACCCTATTAATCCATTTTTGGTTCCATTCTGCAACTACTGTTTTATACCTTCAGACTCCGATGAATGTTACGCACGATAATGCGTGTGTATTATATCTGTTGAATGATTATATTTTTGTATTATATCAACCCTATGTACACACCAAATTTCATTTATATATGTCCAGTAGTTCTATAAATAATCTACCAAATCGTAAAATTATCCTAATTTTTAACACCTGTGTAATTTAACCAACTGTATTTCTTTTAGTAAGCAAAGAGTTGGAGGTTTATGCAATTCAAATTACGTGATTAGTGAAGATAAAACAATGAGTTGCCTAAAGAAAAAAGTAATCATGCAGAAACTTTTCTCGTTATCAATTTTAAAATGCAATTTGTTCCATGCAATTAGATGCAATTCTTTACCTTTTAAAGGAAAAGTAAGAAACATTCATTGGAGGATTAACATAATGCTTGAAAATTCATCATGACTCATCGGAAGGAATCTTAATGTTGTCGTGATCTCTCGAAACTCATAAGTATAAACTTTGTTGATCGAGCGGGAACATGAGCACATATATTGTAGTGTTCCGTCTGGTGCACTACTCATACTGCAACTGCTTCTAGTACTGGTGAAAAAAATATTGGGAACAAAATCATAATGTTCCAACTTTTACTGTTGTCGTAGAATCATCTCGTTTAAAAGGTATGTAAAACTATTTTTAGAAACACGAGTTTGATTACTTTAAGGGTTATGCAAGCTTTTCAACGAGTTCCTACGAATATTGATCCCTGGAAAGGAGACGGCATTTGATCCTCAATGCCCTCTTAGATCTTTGAAACGCCCACCAGTCAGTGTTACCCTTTTTCGTAGGGTAACTGATCTAAACCAACACTGACCAAACACTGATCTGTTGGGTAACATTGATCTATACGATGATTCTCAATCGATAAGAAACATCTTAGTCACGTTTACATGGAATATTCATATTCTTATTTTCTGAACATTTTTCTCGCCATTTTCTACATAGAAAAAAACTACGAATCAGAACAGCAGTGTTATTTTTTTAGTGTAACTTTGGTCTATTCGCGATTTTCCTTCACTAACCTCGGTGAATTTTTGCTAATGGGAATTGCAAACAATTACAATGTATTTCCAACAAAACTGAAATGAAATAAGGTAAATTAGATGAAGATAAGAAGTGTAGGGAATAGAATTCTAGGTAGAGGGATATATAAGTGAAATATTGGGTTGGCAACTAAGTAATTGCGGATTTCACTCATAGATGGCGTCAGTTCAATTTTTAGGTTTGCAGACGTAGTACAAATGTAAAACACATTTTATTATTTGATAGTTGGCAATTCAGCTGTCAATCAGTAAAAAAAGTTTTTTGATCGGTTGCGTAGTTTTCGCTTAGCCTTCGTTGAAGAATGCAAAATCAAAAGGAACATTTTCGTCATATTTTGCTTTTTTATTTCCGCAAAGGGAAAAACACATCGTAAGCTCATAAAAAGTTTTGTGATGTTTATGGTGACGAAGCCTTAAAAGAACGGCAGTGTCAAAATTGGTTTGCCAAATTTCGTTCTGGTGATTTTTCACTCAAAGATGAAAAACGCTCTGGTAGTCCAGTTGAAGTTGATGATGCCCAAATCAAAGCAATAATCGATTCGAATCATCACAGTACAACACGTGAGATTGCAGAGAAGCTTCATGTATCACATACATGCATTGAAAATCACTTAAAACAACTTGGCTATGTTCAATAACTCGATATATTGGTTCCTCACGAACTGAAAGAAACGCATTTAAGGCAACGCATTAACAGCTGCGATTTGCTAAAGAAACGTAATGAAAATGGTCCATTTTTAAAACGACTGATAACTGGCGATGAAAAATGGGTTGTTTACAACAATATCAAGCGGAAAAGATCGTGGAGCAGGCCAGGTGAACACACTCAAACAACATCAAAAGCTGATATTCATCAAAATAAGGTTTTGTTATCAGTTTGGTAGGATTACAAAGGAATCGTCTACTTTGAACTCTTACCACCCAACCGAACGATCAATTCTGATGTCTACATTGAACAACTAACGAAATTAAACAATGCAGTTGAAAAAAACCGGCCCGAATCGACAAATCGAAAAGGTGTTGTATTTCATCATGACAATGCAAGGCCACACACATCTTTGGTCACTCTGCAAAAATAATTGGAGCTTGGTTGGGATGATTTGCCACATCCACCATATAGTCCTGATCTTGCACCATCTGATTACTTTTTGTTTCAATTTTTACAAAACTCCTTGAATGGTAAAAATTTCAATAATGATGATGATGTCAAATCGTACCTGTTTCAGTTTTTTGCTAATAAAAACCAGAAGTTTTATGAACGTGGGATTATGATGCTGCCTGAAAGATGGCAAAAGGTCTTTGATCAAAATGGGCAATACATTACAGAATAAAGTTATTTAGTTCCATGAAAAAACTGTCTTTGATTTTCTAAAAAAAATCCGCAATTACTAAGTTGCCAACCCAATAGAATTAAGGAGAAATCAAATAACCCTCAGATTACTTACTAAACCTATTTAGTACATTAGAAACGACGATATTACAAAAGCCCCAAAAATACCCACCTTTAAAGATTATATTAAAAAACTTTCCATTAACTTCAGCAACCTTCAAAACACAGAAAACTAAAATATAATTAATTTAGAGGAATATATCCCTCTCCCAAATGCCAAACGACCTAGAAGAATCTTATTAGACTCCCATCAGTCACCCTAATATTTATAACTTTTAAATCTCCCCCACGTAAATCATTTTTTATTAATTAATTTACTCACAACTCTTACTCGAAAAACTATTAATTAAACTGTTTCATGGCCGCATAGCCCTCACCGAGTTACTCCGCTCAATCTCCACCCATCAAAATCAAAGCCTTCTTTGGCAGCCAATAGGAAACCTTCCCTCTACTTCCCAGAACCCAATGATGAAGAAGACAACACTATTCTTCCAATTCCGACAAGCATAGTACATTCTAATTCACCCAACTTCTAGAAACGGTCATCAGATCACCGCCAACCAATAGGAACTCTCAATTTTAGCAAACATCCAATTGCAAATCACGTTCTCATTCTTACGGAAAGTTTATAAGTCCACCAAAAGTAAAGTTTTCACTACAGGGACTCTGATACCAGCTTGAAGGCCGCTCTAGCGGCCTACACGCTCGGCAAAAGCGCAACTTGCATAGGGAGAAATCAAATACAAAGATAAGGGACATAGAGGATAACAGTAAGATGATTGATGGGTAGATTGAAATGATTCCTCATAATTAATTGCTTGTTAAAGAATAATATTATGATTGAGTCTGACATAAACAAGAAGTTTGTTGTTTGAATTGGAACAAGTGATTTGATAATCTAAGAATTTATCTTTAAAACATAAACTAGGATTAAATCAGTTAAGAGGGATTCAGGAGATAGAGTGACCTTGAATATTCCTAGCAAACTTAGTTGTCTTTCTCTTACGCATCTTCAATTGGAGTCTTGAACTCATTCACTGTTTCATTAGACTTTAAGAAGGCTATAGAGTTGAAAAATGAAGGAAATGTGTCACAAATTGAGAAACTAAAGGGTATTTCACTTTCCTTTGAGTGAATGTTTCTTTCAATACTCATGAAAACCTATACGAAGTTGATTGTAAATCAAGTGGGTGGAATATACACACTACAATATTTAAGTGAAAAATGAATAAAAGACAATAAATTATTTTCTAAAATATATATTATTTATATATGTAAATAAATGTATAAGAAAATTAATTTTTTTACTTTTGAAGTTTTATTATAATATATAGATATAAAATATTAGTTCAGTTTTGGTTCAAGCTTCATCCGACTGCTATATTATTCAATTACAGAATCATTCATTATTCTTAAGTATCTATCAATATTAAATTACACTGTAGTTACACGCACATTGTAAGCAAGCAATGTATTTTTAAATTATTTCATCACAATTTCTCTATCTATAAAAACAGATAATCGACTGGAAATGAATAAGCCAAAAAAAGGGGATATCTACCGTTTCCCCTAAGGGGGGCCTAGACAAGTGGTATTTTTCCTGTTAAATCTTAGCAGAAAACTGTCTGGCAATGATTGAATTTTATATTGTGAGTAAGGAAGCCATTCTTGTGTTGAAAAAAAATGGTACTTATGATTTCCAGCTTTACTTGCAGCTTACATCATATATTATTGATTCCAGTTTACATCATATATTATGGATGAAAAAAATGTGTTTGGGAGAAATAGGTACACATCTTGTTTTCTGCGCTGCAAAAGAGCTGTCCATTGTTAAAAGTCATATTGAGTAAATATTTAATGTTTCATAAGACAGTATTTCTTAACCAACACATCGAATTCTGACACTTGCCTTCCGATATTGATTTTGGGGATCTGGAAGATAAATATTTATGAAAATATTACTGAGGCACAATTCCTAAATGCATAAAAATATAAAAATACGAAGCTTAAAGAGAATATATTGCCTCCATGACCATATGATCATGAAGGCAATACTTTTCATTTACACATTTTAAAATATGCGTTTTTTTAAAAAAATAATAGCTGATTCATACAATACTTAGTGTACTTGATATCATATGAGTTCTTTAAATATTGAATTATTACTTCCCAACATTGTAACCATCCATTTCTGTACACTTACGCCAATTCAGGACTAGTCGAATATCCATGTCCCTGAATAATTCCAGCGATTGTAATCGATACCAAGATTTAATGACAGCTTTCACCTCGTCATCAGAACGAAAGTGATGCTTTTCAAAGGTCCTCGGAAGAGGGGAAAGATAGATGGCAATGACGCCTCGCTACTAATATCTGAACATCGCATCATCTTCTTAAATTCTCATCTGACCAAAGAAAACAGAGAAGAAAAGAAAGATATAAATGACATAGAAAGACATATGTAGTATTTTCGTAAAAACGGAACATTTTTAAAATAGGATATCATTTTATAGTTATTATGGCTATAGAAACAAAAATTATTTTTATATCATATCTCTGAAATATTGTTAAATGGTAATCATCTTTCACAGTGTAAGAAAGGTCCGTGTGATAAACAAGCAGGCTTATTCCAAGTAAATCCAAAATTATGCTGAGATTCTCATATAAGTACAATATATTTCCTTTCTATAAGAAGCTATTAACACATACACACATAAAAATATACTACTGCACAAATTCAAGATTATCACGATTACTGCAAATAGTAATTCAAATCGCACAATGTCTTGGGCCACTTAAATGTGTCGCCAAAAGTGGTAACATGGCGACGAAACTCGTCGGTTATTCCTAACTGTAAAACATTACTTACAGGCATATTTTAACTTTTTCTGTCAAATTGGCTTATTCTTCGTTATAGTTCTTCCGCAGAAAAAGCATCATAGTCCAAACCTTAATGTAAAAATATTGAAATTTTATCGCCAGCAATTAATGAAAACATGGATGTATCTGATGTCAATTAAGACTTTTCTATGTATCCAAATTTTGAATGTTATACTATCCATAATTTCTCACCTTCCTAAAGTAGCGGTAGTTACCCAAACATTGGTATTGATCCTCAAAATTTTACTGATGGAAGCTTTGCGCGATAATATCCTTTCTAAGTAGGTTTGCTTGCAAAATACAATATATTTTCGACCATTATTTTCGAGATATAGCATACATAATTATTTTTCAGTGGTACAAGTGAAGCACATCTTAATGTTCTTCATAAATTTATTTAAAGTGATTAAAAATATTTTTTAAATCTACACAAAGCTTAAGAATGATTCTGAAAAGTTTTTTTTTATATATACTGTAAGAAACCTTTATTCAAAAAGATGAATATATCATCGGTATCAGGATTAAAAGGATCACATTAGTCTAAGAAGGGAATACTGAGTAATAAATTACCTAACCCTAACTTTTATTCGAGTTCCTTGAAATTATGTATCGCTATTTTAGGACAAAGATTTACGTATCCTACATAAGCTTTAAAATCTTTTAGCACATTTCTGAATAATTAAAATGCTTTCAGTCACTTTTCATATGGATCTAATTACATCAAGCATGTTATGCAAAACAATCAGAAAAAAATCCATATTGGATCCTGGTTACAAAATAAAGTATAAACATTTTAAGCCATCATGAAAATAAAAAACTGAGAAAAAATAACTTAAATTTTTGAACTAATTTGAGTGAAATAATGGCACAATAATTTGCATAATTTGAAAAACAATTTTACACACTTTGAAGGGACAATTAATAATGCAGTAATTTTTTTCTATTAGTTAAAAGTATGATAAAACTTATTTGTTTATATTAGCATAATTAAAGAATCATATTAAAAAAGTAATTTACTATGCGAAATGTTGCAAATAAAGCACAAATGATTTTTGAAACCTAAATTGAACTCTCTCTCTTTATCTATCTATCTATCTATCTATCTATCTATCTATCTATCTATCTATCTATCTATCTATCTATCTATCTATCTAT
>BMAW01114523.1:470537-501576 GCA_019974015.1 Nephila pilipes | reverse complement strand
AGGAGACATTGGACAAAGTGACATCATAATGTTACTTTAAAATATTTTTTTAATCTTAATTTAATGAGTAATTCATAATAATTAGCATAATATAAATTTGAATCAAAAAATTTCCTGTTCGAACTGTTAGCAGATATATCCTAATTTCCAAAATTTATCAATCGTTTTTTTTCTCTCACTTTATCTTATACTATTAAATAATTTCTCAATTTTGAGTTGTTTCCTAATGTAAACTCGTGATATCCAAGAAATAGGGTCTACAAGTACGGGAGTTTTATAGTTATTTCTGCCCAATACATTCGAATTTTGGGAAATTTTTAAATTAAACATAATTACAATGATTAAGAGATTTCAAAATTAAGAGAATTTGCATATTTTGTCAATTTTTTGAAAAGAATTGAGCGAAGTGTAAAAATACTGCTTCGAAACAAAGATGCAAATCTTGTAAGTCGAATACGGAAGCGTATACGTGCGTGTGGGCGAAACTAGTCAAAATAATAAAAGCAGGAGCCAAAATCCGCATTTCGATCTCTAGCATATTTTGCCGAATTTCTTGGTGTTTTTTGCAGCAATTGCTTAAACTAAAATTCAAACAGTAAAAGTTAGTAACGACCAACGTTTTGATGATGGAATGAAGTGGCGAATTGTGGGTAGGCTAGGAATGGGCCAGTTTCAAATCCAGATTTGCAGATAGTTTAATTTAAGGACCAGCTTCGTGCCAAACTTATAAAAACAGTTTCAGGATAGCGGATCCATCGAGAGAAAGCCTGGGCAAGGTTGTCCAAGAGACACGACTGCCGGAGAAGATCGTCATTTGTGTATTATAGTGAGGTGTAACACGGAAGCTACAGCTTCTCCGGTCTCTCATGAGTTCTATGCTACCACAGGAACCAGAGTTTCAAGGGTGACTGTTTCCAGAGGAATTCATGAGAGAGAGCTATTTGCAAGAAAGCATATTGTTAGCATCCCCCTAAGTTCTGCAAACAAGAGAGTTCACTTAAATGGTGCAGAAATCAAAGATATTGGAGCATGGATCCATGAACAACCGTTCTCTTCATTGATGAGTCCCGGTTCAGTCTAACCAGTGACTCTCGCAGTACTTTCAAACGAGCAAAATCATTCACCCGCTACCTGCCCTCCAGTGTCTCAGAAATCAACCATTATGGCAGCGGAGACTTGATGGTCTGGGAAGGCCGCACACCCCTTCATTACTTTGAAAGAGGCACAGCGATTGTTGAGAGGTATAGGGATGAGGTCTTGGAGCCCTATGTTCACCTTTCAGGAGCGCAGGTGGCCCTAATTTCCTTTTAAAGGCTGATAATACGAAGGCACATAGAGCTCTTCTAGTCCACGAATTTATAGAAAGTGAGGATATTCCCCGGATGTATATTCGCCTGTCAGACCTTCAGACCTCAATCCTATAGAGTATAACCGGGACGCTCTGGGTAAGGCAACTACAATTCGCAACCCCCCTCCGATAACCATCCAAGACCTGAAAACACCATTGCTCAATGAGTGGGAGCAATTGCCACCGGCTGTCATAAACTCCCTTATTTCTAGCATAAAATTATGTTGTGTGACTTCTATCTGTAAGAGGGAACCATACCTTCCATTAAGTCATTTTTTTTTGTTCTATTCTGCGATTGATGTTTCATACCTTGAGACTCCCATGAATGTTGCGCATGATAATGCTTGTGTATTATAACTGTTAAATGGATATTTTTTTGTATTATATCAACACTATGTACAAACCAAATTTCATTAAAATCTGCTCCGATAGTTTTAGAGATAATCGGCCAAATTGGAAAATTCTTTTAATTTTGAATATTAGTATAGTTTTAAGTTTTCTATAATGAATCTTATCGTCTCCTTCAATGATTAAAATCTTACACGCTAACACGGAAATTTTACGACTTGATTTAAAATATTGTCTTAAGATGGATAAATTTCAATATTTGTATCAGCCATTATATGATCTTGAAATAAGTAAAAGGGATAGGTATTGCTACAGAATATAGAAAACATGTGTTATTTTATACATCTATTAGCATTAATCAGTATTTATAATTCGGCTCAATCTTTAAGCTCTAACATACAAGCATTAAAAAAAAAAGTACTTTTGATTATGGTATTATATACCATTTCACCTGCAAAATATCTCTAATATCTGCTAGTGAAGGATATTTTTTTTTCAATTTTCACTTAAGATAGCCTCACAAATGTTTAACAATAACAATAATTAATATTTGAGAGAATCAAAACAGCTATTTCACCTTAATCTCATCCACATTAAATCAATTTGTTTTACATTTTACTGCACCGATTGTAGTATTATTCACAAGAAATTAGAGCTAGACTCTACGGAAAATTATTCCCATTGTCGGTTGAATACTGTTTTGGAATATGTTCAGATATAATTGCACTGATATTTCAAACTCAATAAAGAATTCCAAGAGTATAGTACCCATACTATCACAGATCCACTTCCATTCTATCAAGTTGAAAACTATCAGCCAGGACTACTTCCTTCTGTATGATACTGCAAACATAAACTCGTACAAAGTGAAAGTCGGTTTGTTAGTACGGAATATAGTGAATTTGTTCCGGTGTCGTAAAATTCCGGTATAATAAATTTGTTCCGGAAAGTCGGTTAGTACCCATACTATCACAGATCCCCTTCCATTCTATCAAGTTGAAAACTAGCAGCCAGGACTACTTCTTTCTGTATGATACTGCAAACATAAACTCGTACAAAGTGAAAGTCGGTTAGTTAGTACGGAATATAGTGAATGTCTGTTGGTTAGTACGGAATATAGTGAATGTCGGTTAGTTAGTACGGAATATAGTGAAAGTCGGTTAGTAAGACCTAATTACTTTGTTCAATTATTCAAGATTACAAATTTAAATTATTACAGTATTGATGTTTTCCGTTTTACTACAAGTTTTTTTAGCTTTGATTTTAGTAGTGAGGTGTTTGCACTTTTCAAGGCACTATGTATTATTTGAGTATATTTATGTTTTTAGGTGATTACTTCGCCTTATAGTGAATAACTACGCATAGCTCTATTATCCTTGTTCGACTATTTGGTGTTCAGTTAATAATTTAAAAACTTTAAAAATAAAACACATATTTCTTTCCTATACCAGGTCTTAATTTTAGATTTATTTCCTCCTGCCACAGATACAAAATTGGCTACTTTAAACACTGTAGTCCTTTTTAATTGAATGCCTATAATATTGACTTTTTGTAAGTCAAAACTAAGTAAATTTGTTCCCATGATTTCTTGCCACCATTTGAGTATAATAATAATAATTTGTTAACCGAGAAATCAAAAATAGATTTTATCAAATGGTTTCAAAAAAATTTATTTCTGTACTTCAAAAAAAGTGGTTAGATGTAGATTGATTCTAGTTACTTTTGTTGTAGTATGTAAAAGCTGTTAACTTAACAAAAACTTTTTCCCTAACCATAAAAATTACTTTTTACTGACACAAATTATTTTTATACATAAAAAGACTTGCTTTTCTGATTTTTAAATTATTTGAATTATTAAATTAACTATTAATAATTTGGTATTTTTGCTTTTTAAAATTACATTTTATGAAATTCTAGTTAGTTAAAAAAAAGTTTTAACGAAAGAAACTGAACAGAAAAATAGTTATTTTTTCATCTATGTAAAAATTACGAGGCACTAACGATGTTAATTAATTAACGGATAATTAACAGTTAATTAAAGGATTTCGTTTCGTTCTTAAATGTGATAGATAAAAAAAGCAACTTTATTCGAAATATTTTTCTACGTTTATGTAATTTAACTTTTTCAGCGAATTATTTTCGTAAAGAAGCTGCATTATATTGGCAAAAAAAATCTAAACTTTATTTACCGAAAAGGTTAATTTTTATAAAACGTATGACTAGTTTTCATTATTATTATTATTATTATTATTATATATATATATATATTTAATATTCCAGCTTTTATAATTGTATATTTTATAAGGGAAAATATTTCTTCGATTTTTTTTATTTAAATGTTTATTTTTCTTTGAATTCAATTTCACATTTAGATCTATTTGAAAAATGTAATAAATTTTTTTTTTAAATGAATTCAAAGCACAAAAGCCGTGAAATTTAATTACAAAGATTTTTTAATTCCAACCTAATTCTACATTAAATTTTTTTCCTTGCTTCTTTTTATTCATTCGACGAAAGTAGTATTTGTTCCATTTTAAATTCAAATGTATTTAAATCAGAATTAATACTAAACAACAGAGAGAGAGAGAAGAAACGCATATTTTTTCAGAATTTCTAAGAAGTAATTTTCATAGGATTATCTAAAGTATAAAAATGTAAATCACTTATATGGATATGCATTATTTTTTTATAATAAAATGAAATAAAAAGGTAGTATTTATAAGCAATCGTTCATATGTTGCATTATAATGCATATCAAATAATTATTAATGTTCTTTTCAGTACGAGGCAAAGTGATCTATAGATTTATTGATATTTTTAAAAGATAAACGATTAAAGAAAAACATATAAATAAATAGTTAAGCCACAAGTTTTATTTTCTTAATTTACTTCTCACATGAAACACTGTTTGAATAAATGACCATCTGCCTCCAAATTATGGGTTTTTATATTTAACTCAATATTTACTATGAAATAACAATTACAGTATTATTTATTTTTTAGGAGTTTTTCAGGTATTTTTAAGGAATTTCATATTTGATCTGCCGTGTTTTCTTCAGAATTTTGTAGTCTTTTGTATTTCTGTATCATAATTTTATCATCTTCCTCAGCTAGCATTTCAAAAATTACAATGTAATTCAATCTAGAATGGAAATCAATTTCATCAGACATTAAAAGATCAGTTTACGTTACAGTATTTCATTTTTAAGGGACTAGCAAGGAATCAAATTTTAAGTTCAATTTTCGCTATTTAAAACAAAACTTGATATCCGTCCCCTGCTGTTATTTTCAATGCTACTTTACGCAACGGAACTCTGCTAGAGGGAAGTTCATTTTTCTGATATGTAAGGAATAGCGATTTTGATTTTCGATTCTTTGTTCAACATTTCATAGTTTCTTTTATTTTTGTATCATAATTTTATCATGTTTCTCAACTAGAGTTTCAGTAATCACTATAAACTGTTTTGATCCAGCAAAAAATTAATTTTTATCAGAAATTGAAAAACTCGCGTTAAGTTACAATATCTAATTTTTAAGGGATAACCAAGAAATCTAGTCCTGAGTTCAAGTCTTGATTTCAACAAAGAATATTTTTATGTACAATGAGGTCTCTCGCGCTAAATTCAAATGAGACTTGAAATTACATTGTCTTGAACAAGTGTAAATTTACGACATGACATCTTTCCATCTTTCAAAGTAAAAACAGTTCGTCTTCCTGTTCTAAAATTAGTTTTTGTTAATTCTTTTAAGGAATAAAAATAAATCAGAATTACGAAACAATACTATAATTATTTTTACGCAAA
Organism: Nephila pilipes; assembly: GCA_019974015.1. Lineage (NCBI taxonomy): Eukaryota > Metazoa > Arthropoda > Arachnida > Araneae > Nephilidae > Nephila > Nephila pilipes. The sequence continues at coordinate 496,077 of BMAW01114523.1, read as the reverse complement.
TAAAATTTTTAATGACAATTTCATAAATACAGTGATATTAAATGCAAACTCAAAACGCGAACTTTACTTCTTGTAAATTGCAATTTTATTCGTTTCATGAAAAATTTTTTGTGTGGGAAAAAATTGTGTGTAATAAAGATTTCTTGTATCTATTAAATATTAGATTAGATTTTTTTTATATTACATTTTAATTTAGTTGAGATTTTCTTCTTACTTTAGGCAGGCATTTCCATGAATTCTAAATTTAAAGAATGAAAGCAAATTTTACTGGAATCAATCGATTTTTTTCCAATAATTACCAACAGCTTTTCTCAAATATTAGCCGCTTATATAATCATTTACTTTCTTGTACTTGCAAATTCTTGACATCCGTATGTGTTGCAATTCGTGAAAATTTAAGATAAATTATGCTGTGCTATTTTAAATTTTTCAAAATGTCTTGAAAAACCCATGTCTTTCTTATTTAGTATTTTTAGAGGATATCAATTATTCTCTTGAGGTATTCATTTCATTTAATTATGTATTCCTTTTAAACATTATTGAAATTTAAAGCAGTGTATTTCTTTATGGAACCATTTTTATATATACGTAATGTATTCGAGAATTTCCAGGTTCCCTGCTTATAGAAATAACTCAAGTCACTGTCTTTAAGAAAGCAATGATGGTGTAGCAATGACCTTCAGCAACACAAATCAAGCATTTCCATTCATTTCTTAATAATTCCGTCTAGGTTCAGTTGCGTAAAGCGCAAGTGTGCGTCATTGACTTCGGAAATAAAGAGCTACCAGAAGACTAACTAAGAAACATATTGAATGATTAAATCTGCATATGGTGACGATGCTATGCGACAGCCTCGTACATTTGAGTAATTTTGAGGTACAAAGCTGGAAAACATTCGACCGAATACGTTGAGAGATAAAATCGTCCTTGTACGAGAAGAAATAATGAAAATATTGCGTTTGTGCTTAGGATTTCATCGTCAAAGTTTAACTGTGACTGGGGAATTTTACAAAGATGTTTAGGACTTTTTTGAAATAAATGTGCCGTGTGAGACCTGATATGTTGGAAAGCGGAAATTGATACCTTTTTCACAGCAATACACCGTCATCGAATGTGAGATTAATTAGAGGTTACTGTATAGGGATCTGTGCTAGTAAAACAATTTAAGTAGATAAATACTGAATGCCTTAGATCGTATCTAAACTAGTTAAACATTACCACCAAACCATTTGACACTTTTGACAATTTTGTCGACGGTTATTAATTATGACGAACTGTGTCCATGTTCACTAGACAGGAGAGTTTCGAAAGGATCGCAATAGGTTTTATGTAATAAAATACTACTGATAGTGTCCTACTCAGTAAAAATTTTGGTTCGAGGTTACATGAAACGTCACAAACACATTATAGGAAAGCAATATTGCATCATTAATGTTAAAAAAAAAACATTTTTAAATTACCCGAATCGATCTCGCAGAATATTTATGCAAGAAAAATTGTATCACTCGCATTAAATCTAAAGCAAAATGTATTCTTAAACAATTTTAAAGGCAAAATTATTTCAACATATTACTTAGAATTATATTACTTTACTCTTTCTCTTATGATGAAACAGTACCTTCAACCGTATCAAAAATGTCATTGTATAGAAACTAATTAAAAAAATTAAAAATTAAAAGTTTTAATTGGTTTTGCAAATTTTATTTTAACATATGTAGACGCTTATTTTTTTCTGTTAAGTTTTTGAACCAGTAAATTTTTCAAACTGAATACTAATTAGCATAAAGCATATATTAAATACTCCCTAGCCCCAGGCTCTACAAAAGCAATTACTTTCAAGGAAAGAAATTTCCTCCTTCGAAATCCTAAATCATTATTTTTATTTTCACAAGCAAAAATTCCAATGCACAAAAACGTTGCCAATGTTAAAAGCAAAAAAAAAGAGTAAAAACAGACGATTTTGAAATAAAAATATTATTAATTAAGTACTAAAATAAAAACAAACGATAAGTAATTAAAGTAGACAATAATATTTTGTTTGGATATTAAATTTAAGCAGAAGATAAAATATTAAATTAAATAATTGTAAGAAATGTGAATATATCTAAAGAAAACTATATGCACTTATAATCATGATGTATTGTAATATCAATCATTTGAACCTAATACCATTCACCAATTTTTATTAATTTTATGGCCTTGCATTTTTGACGCTACTTTCTTAAAACAACATGTTAGTATATGTTAATTATTATAAATTTCTTAATGTACAATAGTTTAGTAAATAAAAACACAACTTTAACTACGTTAATCTAAATCGCATTTATTTTTAACTAGCTGATACCCGCCCGCTTCGCTGGACAGACGATAATATAATATTTTGGAACCTAAATGAAAGATATCAAGAAAAATTTCAATTTTTAAAACTTTAATGATAATCTAAATTTAAAATTTTAAGAAATTCATTGTCTTTAATAATGGTTATCCTCGACTTTCAAATATATAAGAAAAATAAAAAATTTTAGTAAAAAGTCACCCCATATATAACACATGGATCAATAACTCCCGAGACTAACCCAGAGATGGCGCTCGTAGTAAACCAGTAACCAGGTCTTTCTAGAGTAATAACCTTTGCTTGAAACGTCAAAATTTTATGGATCGGACCAGAAACAGCTGAGTTATCGAGGTTGGAGTAAAGTTGTTTTGTAGTTTGTTTAAAAAATGGAAAAAAACGAGTTTCGTGTTCTGATAAAACATTGACTTTTATAGTAAAAACACCGCAAGCGCAACAATGGATTGAAAAATGTACACCGGACTTTGTCCATCAGCAACGATTTGTCGGTGGTTTGAGTTTAAACGTGGTCGTACCGACATAAGATGACGCGGAATGCTCGGGTAGACTCAGGAAGCCGTTAACCGGAAAATGTGAGTGAAGTGACAAAACGAGTAATGAAAGATCGAAGTGAAGCTCCGTGAGATTGCTGAGACGACACAGATATCATATGAAGTATTGCATTGAAAAAGGTTTTGAAGTGAAGTGAAAGGTTTTTCACAGGTGCGTGATTTTCGATGGAACAAAAACAGCAACGACTCGATGATTCATAAAGCTGTTTATCGCTCATTTATCCAACAAAAAAGATTTCTTAAGTAAAAAAAAGAAAGAAAGAAAGAAAAATTTTTTTTTTTTTTTTTTTTGGGAATTGGAAAACGGTTGAACGATTGTAATCACATCCGTTAGCGTATTAACGTAAGCGTATTGCAGTTGATGAATACCATTTGCAAAAAAAAAAGTTTGGTTTTCAATGGTTAGACCTCGAGTTATTGGATCGATGTGTTATTAATATGGACTAAAATCATCTATCACATCAGAAACATTACACCAAATACTTGCCAAAAGCAACTTTGCAAAAGATTCATCTATGTGCTTTGATTCAAATGAAATATCCTCAAGGCACGTGTCTACTCATAGATTTTTGTCCTTTGCTCAAGAGATCTTTGATTTCTTGCATTTAGGATTGCGGTGACGCAATCCTAAGCAGTCGAATGGTTCTAAAAAAGTGCCTTTCCCTATCGCTAGAGTTCTTGATCTCCTTACATGTAGCGATGATCTCCAGTAAAAACATTGTCTTGGTGTGTGCGCTATTCCGAAGAAGTTCCATTTTAGATTTTAAAATCCCGCAAGTCTCTTGAGGTTCACTACATTTCACCCAACTCGCGGATTCCAAAACCTCATTGCTTTCTACTTAAATATGTAATATTTTCCTGCATTTTCGTCATGCCTCTGCCATTTCAACATAAAGATTCTTCGCCAAATTCTCAAATCCTCATCAGTCTTTCAATATTAAATTATTTGGGTATTTTTTCCATTTTGCACGCACAAATCTCATCAAGTAAACTTAATTGGTGAATAACAGTATATCATATAAATAAATATGTATTCCTGCGTTTCATTGTCATATCTTTTCGATAAAGTCCCAAAAATACATAACTGAAGGAATATAGATTAACGGATGAAAAATACATTCTTGATGTAAGATCCAAATTCCACTTAGGAGTTGCCCATGTGCGCAAATGATTACATTGTTAACATTTCAAATCAATCTTGGTTGTATAGTCTTAGAGATTCGATGATTGAGTCAGTGTTATTTCTTATATATATATATATATATATATATATATATATATATATATATATATATAGCAGATATACATCGATCAATAACTCCCTGAGACTAACCTAGAGATGGCGTCGTAGTAAACCAGTAACCGGTTTCTCAGAGTACTAACCTTTGTTTAAAACAAAGTGTAAAATTTTATGTCGATGACCAGGAAAAAAGGTTTGAAGTGAATGGGAAAAAGGTTTTTTCCAATGGGTGCCGAAGTATTGCTTTAATTGGAACAAAAACAGCAATGATACATTTGATTCAGAAAGCTGTTTATCAGTAGTTTACTCGCAACAAAAGATTTCTATGAAAAAAAAAGAAAGAGTCAAATTTTTTTAAAAAGAAAAAAAAAAGATTTTGGAAGCGTCGAACGATTGTATCACCCAAAAGGTGATTAACAAAAGATGTTATGTTGATGAATAAAAAAAAATTTTGCAAAAAAAAAATGTTGTTTTCAATGTTAGACTCGGGAGTTATTGATCGATGTGTTATATAGATTGCATTTTTAAAAATGCGATTAAATTGCATTTTTAGCAATTTCAACGCTAGAAGAAGGATTTCTATACAGATTCTTTGATTGAAACGAGCACAAAAACCGAAATTGAGCAGTATGCTTTAAACACTTAGGGTCAATGAGTGATTAGAAATTTCACAACCCTATCCAGGAATCTAGACGATAATTACTACAATCGACTATTCTGAGCACAGCTGAGATACTGATTGCTACCGTTGGTTTTGTATTCTATTTATGGGTTCCTTTTCAAGTTAGAGAGGACAACTAATTTGCATTTGATACATACGGCTGTTGTAGTTTAGGCAATATATGTTTGTTCAATCCCCCTTTTTTTTCTTTGTAAAGGAGTCTATATTAGTTATGAAACCTATTAAAATTTGTGTTAAATGTTTACTATTGTTAAATAAATATATTAAATATATGCACATATTATTAAACTATTAAATTAAAACAAACATTTTATTCAGTTTTATGGTAAGAAACATAATTGCAATGGAAAAACTCTCACTACTTCTCGCATTTGCCAAATTTATATTAATGTTACAAAAGCGTGTGTGTGATGGTGATGATTAATGCCACCAAATACAGATGTAGGTAGGATGTGCCAAAGAAGATGAAACTGGAGCCTAGAAATTTGAAAAAATAGGAAATAAGTAAAGACTCGTTGACAAGAAGAAGAATCAAAAATAGAGAAGAATCGCTAGGGTATCTCGTGGTTGTGTCACCAATGCTTACTAAAGACAGTGCACTCCTTGGGAAAGAAAAAGATTTCTAGAGTTCTTACGTACTTGCCTGAAGAAAACAAGCTCCTAAGGGGATATTACAAAAGAGTATAATAATTATCGTTAGGAAGTATTTTACTATACGAAATTTATCCAAGGTACATAAATTAATCTTAGTTAGATCTATTCAACTTTCTATATAGTGTCTAATTATTTTTTTTCATACATTAAATAAAAAACTTCCAAAAGATAAATACATGAAAAAAATATTTATTAGTTTATTATAATTGACTTATAAATAACTTCAATTTCTTCCTCTAAAACTTATGAAACTAAAGGCATTTAATAATTGACGTATATATTTCTTGAAAAAACTTTTTTTTATTTTATTTTTAAAATTTATTGTATTTTACAATTTTAATATATTTCTTTTTTGGCGAATACAAATAATATTAAACAATTCAATGAATAAAGGAAAAAAACATCTCAGATAAATTGGAAGAAACCTTTATATTGTACTAGTAAAGGTAAATACTTAATTTTATTCTAATATATAGCAAGATTCGTCTTTGTGTTCAACTACAAAGGAGAAAAAAAAACACTAACGTATAATTATTTCTTCTTTAACAATTACTGACAACATTCTCCTTGTTGGTCTGATTACTGACAACATTCAAAAATTATTGTAATGTAAAAACATAATTCTGAATAATTATATTCATTTTAATACGTAATGCATGCTCCCAATATCTTTTGATAATGAATGCACAAACCAAACAATTGTCATGAAGATAATAAGGAAAAAGAAATTACGAAGGGACAAAAAACATTTCAGAACAATAAGCAATTTTTTTTTCATCTTACATTCATCCAAACTGCTCATTCAATAATATCTAACATTTAATAAGAATATTTTTGATTTTTGATGTTTAAAGTTCTCGAACAATTTTTTAAGAAAATCCTTCTTTGTCTCTAAGGCAGACTAGACTGAATATATATTACTCTTTAGATCTTATTAAAAAAATAGTCCACGAATATGGATAAATTCTATATTCTTATTTATAAAACCGTTCTTGAATTCACGAAAAATATATGTCTAGGGCATTTGGGATAGTTGTAACTGGAAGTATACCGAACACTTACTTTTAAATATTGGTTCCAGTGCATTAGTTCCTGCCTGGGAATAGGTTCAAATATTCATTACTTTTAGATAATGCATTCTAAAATAATATTATTTACTGTATAATGCCTATATTTTACTAATTACGGATATGTTTTCATGATTTCTATTATCTTTTTAATAAGAGGTGTGGACATTAAATAACGGAACTGCTGATGCTACAGAAGAAGTACGCATGCACGAAACGCCACCGACGGACAGCTGGTTAGCATGAAGTCTTTGTTTTCAAATGCAGCGCCTCTCGATTCTGTAAACAAATCAGTAGAATGGTAGTTTTCATTATCATTAAAGATATTTTTTTGTTTGTTTCGAAAGAAATATAATAAGTGAGCAACGAATTGTTGTAAAATTTCATTTAAAACCTGGAAAATCCGCTACTGAAATTTATAATTTATTGAAAGATGTGTACGGCAATGAATGTTTATCTCATGCATGTGTTTCTACGTAGTTTAAGGGTTTTCAAGGTTGTCGAGAAGACGTTGAATATGATTCGCACCCAGGTCTCCCTTCCATGTCAAAAACGGATGACAATATCAAAAAAGTCGTTAATTTTGTTCGATTTCACCATGGATTAAATATTTGTGCGATTGCTTAGACTATACAAATTAACAAAAAATCCATACTGCAAATTTTTCAACCAAGACAATGCGTCGGCTAATTCCACGTTGCTGTCAAAAGGTTTTCTAGCATCCAAGTGTTAGACCATCTACCTCATTCACCGGATCTTGAACCACACGACTTCTGTTTCTTAAGGTGAAATCTGCATTAAAGGAACAAGATTTTAGTCGCTGAAGCTGTGAAAGAGAAAGCGCCCATGTTTTGAAGGAACTGACAGAAGAAGATTTCCAGCACCATTTCGAGCAATTGAAGGTTTGCATGGAGAGTTGTAGGGATAGAGGTAGGGTTAGTATTTAGGACGATAATAAATAAATACTTTGACATCAAAATGAAATGTTTTACAGCATCAGTCTCGTTATTTACTAGCCCTGCTTCGTGTGTACATTATCATAGTAATTTTTGATTGGATTCTATGAAATTAATTTCGATTCATATGCCAACACTTGATTAGTTCTGGATTATGTTCCACTAACGCAATACTTATTAGATTATAACAGTTTCAACAAACTCATTTGTATCCAAAGTGATTTAAGGTGATTGTTATATGAAGAAACAAGATTATTAGGGTTTAGTAAGGAATATATCTCTGATGGAATAGGTTCCAAACACTCAAGAATTGTAAGGGATATGGAACTTTACAAAATGATTTTAGATCTATTTCGTCGTTCTAAATTTTATATATTCGATAAATTCACGCCCTTTAACCTGGGGACAAATATCGGTGTATTTGAATGAGGAAAAGAGAGTCTTAAGTCAACTGAAGGTGGAGGACAAATGATATTTTTCTATGCAGATATTTTTTTTTTTTGAAAGTCAGGATGGTATGTACAACATTATAAAAGTGGGAAATTTTTATTTGTGATCCGGATAGGAGTAAAGTTTAATTTTTCACAGTTTTATCAAAATGGGTTCCCCAATGACTTTCATGAACGAACGTAATGCTGTTTTTGAGAAAATAACTGTAGAAATAGTGTATAAAAATTGTATGTTTTGCTAATTTATTCTTATCCCGGATATTAATAAATTATAGTTTAGTTGAAGAAAAATATTGCAATCACAAAACGTAAGTTTTCGAAAACGAATTAATTATGCTTTCTTTCAAATTGAAAATAATTTATCTTATAAACTTCCTGGATTTTAACTAAATGATTTTTTTTTTCTAAATTTATATTTAGGGATCTTTCTAATAAATGACATATTTAACAATTAAATGAAAAATATGCTTGAGTCATACATGGCTTAAGGATAGAATTTTTAAAATGTAAATTTAGTAAATCAGTTGAATTTCATTATTTGGCTTAAATGAAATGTAATGATTTTTTTATGGAGTGGCGGGTTATTTTATCAAAGCTGTTTGTAAGTTAATAATGCTTATTTTTTGCTGAATGAAAGTTAAATTGTGAGATAAGATAATGATTTCTCCACGCGAAACATCTTAGAAGCATAAATTATGCAGTTTCACTTTCAGTTTGTAACATGTTATTTGTATACGTATTTAATTCTAATTATAAAGAAACAACTCCACTTATTTGAAATTCAAGACTGCTATGAAGAAATGAATGAAAATCACAGTAGATAAATGTAATGAAACACATATATTAATTTAACAAAGAAACAAAGAATTATAATCTTTTTGAAATCACGTAATTTTTATACAATATATATATTGATATTTTATCTCCATTAATGAATCATATAAACAAGTGGAAAATTAGAAATATCAAACATATACACTTCTTTTCTTCATTTAGATTTGATAGATTATAATCTTATTAATTATTTTTATGTCATATCTATGAAATGAGAAATTTCTTGTTAAATTAGAACAACATAAATTATGTCGTTAGTCTTGCACTAGTACTAGAAATTAATTATTTTAAAATCATGCTTGAAAATTTTTTTTAAAAAATTAAGCTTTATGTTTTTGTGTGACTTTCATTTTTCAATTCGAAATTCGTTTTGGATTTGACGCTATCTGAAAAATAGTAGTAAAGGTAATTCAAAGTTCAAATTAAAGCTAGAATTCTGTGTTTTTTGTTACTTAGAAATTAGAAAGAAGAGGAGTTCTTTTGTGTAGAAATATCATAATGTTTTAATTATTTTTAAAAACTAATGGCGATATCTTGATGAAATTTATTCTGTATATTAGTTATGTATATAGTGTTGTAAATTAAAGCTATTAATGTTCATTTGTTTGTTGTCAGGGTACCATAGATTGAATTAATTTGTCGTACGGAGAAGACAAGTTCAAACTCTTGAGTGACGGCCTTCAAAAGTTCAAGAAATTCTGGAAGGAATATATGTACGTAAATTATTATAAGAATATTAAACAAATTTAAACTTTTGTGTCTCAGTTAGTTTTAGTAATAATTAAAACATTGCGATACTGCAAAGTCTACATCTTCCTGAAAAGTTTCAAACAAAGTTTCAGTCTACATCTTCCTGAAACCAAAAATATCAACAATTATAGCTACAATTTACAACATTACATACTTAGGATCTATTATTGTACGAAATAGATATTCAGATATCTCTGTTGTTTTTAATGAAAATTTAAACTATACGGCATCATCTCGTACTTGGGTATTATTCATGTTAATTGATTACGATTTAAATTCCGATATATGTATCAATCCTAGTTTATTGTTTTCCTAGTTAATCTAGTGGCTGTTTATCAATCCTAGATAAAAAAAAAATAAAAAAAAATTCTCTATAACCTTTTCAAATTTAAAGAATCGGCAACCTGTCATATGCTTAAAAAACTATGCTCCTTTAAATAAATCATAAAAAAAGTAATACAATAGTGGACTTAGTTATTTCTACAGAATTTTTTTCTGCTTCTAATTTAGCAATAAACTAAGAATTTCATAGATACAATATGAAGGTTATTAATAAAAATTATGATGTATCAAATTTAATTTAAGGGCTTGACTGTATCTTTGATATTGCTTGAATATTTTAAAATATTCCCATGTATATTTCTATTTATCAAAGAACAAAGGTCAATGTATTGTTCAAAAAATAAGCGTCTTGAATAAAATTGTAATTAATAGTTTCCTCCCCAAACAGGAGTGGCTTACAAGTGGAGACAAAATAATTAAATTTGCAAGCATTTTTAGGGTTTACGGGGGTGTGAAATTAGTAAAAACAGCTGCCAAACCCGGCAGCTAAAACTACCCTTACCCCGTTACATGGAGTCGCACTGAAATTGGATGACCGAAACAGGCAACTCATTCCATGCTGCTTCAAAATACGCCGCTCTTCATCAGTCGTATTAGCTGGATAGAGATAGCGGGTCAGTCAATCAGCAACCCATGACTATATGTTTTCAATAGGTGAAAGATCTAGAGACCATGCAGACCAGAGCAACAATCGAATATTCTCAGGAAAGCAAAGCAAAGTCAGAACACGACGTGCAACATGTGCTCTTGCATTATCTTGTTCGAAAATGGTGTTTGGCAGGCTTCGAAGATAGGGCACAACCACTGGTCATAAGATGTCAGAAATGTACCGATCTGCACTCAAATTACCATCCATTCGAACTAGAGGTGTTCGTGTCACGTACCAAATGCCAGCCCAAACCATCATACCAGATGAAGTGACCCTCTGCCGATATCGAATGCAAGCAGATTAAAAGCGGTCTCTTCGAAGCCTCCAGGCACGTATACGGCCCAAAAAATACTCCATAATGAACTGGGATTCATCTGAAAAGACGACATTGTGATCCTCCTGTATCCAGATTTGTCGTTCGCCACACCAAATTCGCTCTATGATGCATTGTCAAGGGAAGCCGAAGTAATGGTTGCCGTGCTGACAGTCCACGATGCTGCAAGTGTCGTCGCATCGTACAAGCTTGTAGTGGGCGTGCTGCAAACATGCCCATTTCCTGACTAATGGTCCGTGATGTGGTTTTACGGTTTAGCAGGGCCGATCTCACATTATGACTGTCATGGGAGGGCGTTAGTTTTGAGAGGGCGGGGAGATCCTGTATGTCATTCATTATAACCCTCGGCAACCTATGGATTCATATTCGCATGACGTACTGGAGAGGTTATTTTTCTCTCATGCATTGCTTAAGTCTACCCGCCATTTTGATTTCGTGGGCGTAATGTTAATCCTATGGAATTTCGACTTGAATTCTCACATCTTTATTATTTGATCAATTTGAATGCAATAAAGTGCATTTGAAAGAGCAAAAAATAATGAATGCTTCTGTGGAATTACTTTTTCCCTCCGATTTTCAAAAGTATTTGAAAATATTCTTTAAAGACCGGAAAACTCAAAAACGAATAATTAAAATAAGAATAAAAATATTTTTAAAAACCTTAGGAAAAAAGTAATTCCACAGAAGCCTTCATTATTTTTTGCTCTTTTAAATGCACTTTATTGCAATCAAATAGATCAAATAATAAAGATGTGAGAATTAAAGTCAAAATTCCATAGGATTAACATTACGTCCACGAAATCAAATTGGCGGGTAGACGGGAGCCTTAACACGAAAATTCTTTTAACATAAAAATGCGATTCGGTACCTGTAGCTCAAAGTTAAATATTTTAAACATTTTTCGCTGCTATTTTATAATTGTTTGCCGAGGAATAATTTTCTCTGGACTCTAGAAAGAAATTTAAATTTAGTTATTCCCTTTAAAATATTTCTAGTAGTTTGTTCATCAGAGATGTGGATAGTAAAATATACACTTTATTGCAATTGATAGGCTCTAACAGTCAAATATATTCCTTGTCAATTCACAAGAGTTTCGGAGATCGAAAGCCTACTTAAAAATGATACAGATTTACAAATCTTCGTACATGTGTTTTAGTAAATTTCAACAACGAGTGCAAATATATTCACCCAATAACAAAACATCTTGGGATTATTTTTCGTAGTCATGAATACAAGATAATCTCTTGTAGCATTTAATGCGAGAGGTACTGCATTCGAAAGAGAAGACTTCACGCTAAACAGCTCAAACTCACCGCGTCTCTGGCGTTTGGCACATACGTAATTCTTCAGTAGCAGCGTCGATCTCTTTATTTAATAGCCTCACCACGCACAATACATATACCGAATATGTCGAAATAATCATTTCCAGTTCCCGAAAAAATCTTTTTCTAACGTCAATTTCCATGAGTTTGAGTGTTACTGGCATTTAAACAGAATTGTTAATACTTTCCTTCAGTTGATTGATTGTTTATTAACGTCACAATTAAAAGGAGTGCTATTGTCGACGGACCACATAATTTTGAAACTCACTCAATTGACAAGGATGACAGCTGAGCTGGTCTCTCCCTCTCCAAAGTTCAACAAAATTCGAACGGGAGGACTTCAAACCTCTACATATTAAATAGGCATCAGCCAGGCTACACGGTGGGTCTTTAGTAACATCAGGACTCGAACACACGATTCGACGAAACAGCTCAGTCCTAGAGTTCGCGACTAGGACCTCTAGGCTACTACATCCATTTCCCCCCCTATAACAAAGTTATTAATAATTTTAAAAGAAAAAGTAAACTAATTCTTCAAGCTACAGTTTTAGCAAGTATTATTCCAAATCTCATGATGTTTCTCAGTTACATAGATTTCGGAATTATTTACAATTTATAAAACCATTAAATGACTTTTATAAATCGTAATTCAACTAACAATTCGCAAATAGTATCTCTAACTTATAATTGCTTAGGAATTTATATGATTTAACTCAAGATAATAGACATAAATTTATACATTAAAGTGTGTGTAATGATATAAGAAAACAGAACTACTAAAAGTTTATTTCTCAATTATTTTTCCCTCATTTCATTTAATAATTTTAATAACAATTTGTCATTATCAAATCCAAAATGCCTTATACAAATTTTATACTATTTTAAATCGCATACAATTTCTGTCATAAATTCTCCTTTGTATAAATTTTAAAAATATCTGACATCCAATTCAGATATAAAATATCTACAAGTCCAAGTAATTTATTACGACGAATATTTTTATATGCAACATTCTAATACCTAAGAAAAAAAGTTGTATGGTACTTTATGAAATAAGAATAAATTTTGTTTCATAAAACCATAATTTTATATTAAAGTAGGAAATCGTTTGAGATTCAAAAGTGAAACTAAAATTATTGTTCATCATAAATTATTCATGAACTCGTAATTTATTGAAATTCATCGAGTTAAAAATAGTAATATAAAAGTTCTTTCATCTAAAAATAACATTTTCTCGGTTTAAATTACTCGAAATTAAATGTGAGAAGCAAAACAATATTTTGAAATTTGTTGTTTTACATCATTTCCATTGAAGCATAAAATTTTCTGTTCCGTAGCTAAAAACGTTCAATAAATATTTTGTTGAATTCTCTTGTAAATATAAATGTTTCTTTTTATTAATATATGCTTTCGAAAATATTTATAGGTTTCAAAATAATCTATCATCAAGCAAATTAAATATTTTAAACATTTAGGTTTAAAAGTGTATTTTCTTTAGTCAAATAATTATTCTACTTTACTAGACGTGACTTAAACATAGGAATGTAGGGGAAAAAATACCAAAATTCAAATTCATTAATTTAAAATACAAATTCTTTGATTTTTTTTAAGCCTTCGTCGGCTTCGTTCTTTCAGTTATCTTTTCTTTTTCTTTTTTTTTTTTTTTTTTGCACTTTCTAACTATTTTTATTTCTGGTTGAATTCATTTTTATTTAACTTTGATTGTGCAGTTGAATATCAATTTGTTTTTCATTATATGTAAAAACAGAACTTAGGACATTATAATTTTCAACCAAAATAGAATTCAGTAGTTTTGCTACGGTTTAATTTGAGATAAATTTTAATATTATTAACAATTTGAAATTAATTTTTAATTTTTTCTAAGAAAATTTCAAATGTGAAATCTATTTCCAAACTAAGCAGTCCAAAGCAGGTCTGAGAAGAGCTCATAAAAAAGTGACCCTACGTTTGATAAAATATTTTAGCCATGCAGAGCCATTAAGCGTCATTATTAATGCCAGATATGGTAGGGGGTCTCATTTTGGGTTCACTAAAATTATCTTTGGTATGATGATAATTTATTATTTATTTGAGCTATGAAGGGACAGCGATTACACGAATGATTTCAAAAAAGCAGAAAAAAAAATGCTCGTATTTCACAAGTCAATTCGTCGTGAGCATAGGTTTTACTTATGAGGCACTGCTTTCGATTATTGGCTAGAAAATGCTCGCTCCAGAAGCACCATGAGGGCTGTTGGTGACGGACCTCGTAATTTTGAACCTCAGTCAAGGGACGAGGACGACAGCTTTGCTAGAATCTCTTCTCCTATCTTCCACACCACGCCCTCGTGATGATATTGGGTGCCTCGATAGATCGTGCATCAGGCCCGGATACAAGGTGGGTCCTTTTTGGCTTGAAGGCTGGAAACGACGAAATTCTCAGGCCTCGACACCTGACCATGACAGTTAGGAAACCGTGGCTTCCTATAAAACTGATTAAATATATTTAAGACTTCAAAAATAAATTCGCCAAATAAACTGATTATATGTTTTGATTAAAGCTCATCCTTAAAACTAAAAAAAACACTAAAGATGATTTACTTCTCTTAAGAAGGCTTCATGTAAAAAATGGAACAGGCAATAAAATTTATTAAATACTTTGAAAGGGTTGCGCCACAGAAAGTCACCAATAACATTGATTAAAAGCTTTGAAGAGCTTTGTTCTTTAAAAATAAAATAATAAGTAAAACTGATTAAATCCCTTATAGAAGGCCGTACTTAAAAATAAAAAGTCCAATAATATTGTTGTATTACTTTAAAAAAAGGGCTGTTCTTAAAGAATAAAATAACCGGTATATAATTTATGAAAAAAGGCGTAACTTCAAGAAGAAATTCGCCAATTAAACTCATTAAATGTTTTGAATAAGGCTCAACTTTAAAATTAAAATAACTAATAAAATTGATTTAGTGCTGTGAAATAGGCTTCACTTCAAAAATTGAATAGAAAATAAAATTGAATAAAAGCATTGAAAAGGCCATACCTCAAAAATAAAATTACGAATAACATCGGTTAAATGTTTTTAAGAAAGCTCATCTCAAAATTAAATTAACCAATAAAATTGGTTAAATGCTTTAAAGAAGGCTGTGCGGTAACGGTAACGGCTAAAATTACGAGGTACCTATTAAACAATTTTAATTTACCCTCTCATCAGAATTAGTAAGTTAAAAATCAAAATTAGAGAATTTTTCATAATTTAGAATTATCTATCAAAAATTAGGATCAAGGCAACAAAAGCCTGGGTATTCGACAAAGTGAGGAACTGCCGAAATAAAGAAGGCTGGGCTTAAAAAATAAATCGTCCAATAAAATTGTTTCATTGCTATGGAGAAGGTTATACTATAAAAGTAAAATAACCAATAAAATTTATTTTATACATTATCGAAGGTGGTTCTTCAAAATTAAATTAGTCAATGAAACTGCTGAAATGTTTTGAATAAAGATCTAAATCAAAACTAAAGTAACTAATATCATTGATATAGTACTCCAAAGAAAGCTACGCTTTTTAAATTGATCAGCCAATAAAACTGATTAAATGCTTTGACAATGTTGTACTTTAAACTAAGATCACCAATAACATTGATTAAATGTTTTGAAGAGGGTTGCACTTTAAAAATAAGATAACCAATAAAATTTATTATATGCTTCATAGAAGGCTGTACTTCAAAAAAAATCTCCAATAAATTTGATTTAATACATTAAAGAAGGTTATGCATCAAAATATAATGTTCATTAACATTGTTCGTATTGATTTGAGAAGGTTTTACATCAAAATAATATCATTAGACTGTAACATACATTTAGTGCACAAAAAAAGCTACTCTTCAGGAGTGAAATTTCCAATAAAATTCATCAATAGTTTTGTAAATAATGCCTTAAAAATATAATTACTAATAATATCGATTAAGCACAGAAAGGACCGTACCTTATGAATAGAATCACCAATAAAATTGTTTAGTAACTTTGGAAGGGACGTACCTTAAAAATAAAGTCACCAATAACATTGATTATATGCTTTGAAGAAGGTTCATTTTAAAAGTAAAATAACCAATAAAATTGATTAAGTAATTTATAGAAGGCTGCACTCTTCAAATAAATAAATAAATCGTCCAATAAAATTGTTTCATTGCTGTAGAGGTTGTATTACAAAAGTAAAATAACCAATAAAATTGATTAAGTAATTTATAGAAGGCTGTACTCTTCAAATAACTAAATAAATCGTCCACTAAATTTGTTTCATTGCTGTAGAGGTTGTACTACAAAAGTAAAATAACCAATAAAATTGATTTAACATGTAAACGAAGGTAAAACTTTAAAATTAAAATTTTATCCAATTAAACAGATTGAATGTATTGAATAAGATATAATTTAAAATTAAAGTAACTAATAAAATTGATTCAGTACTCCGAAGAAGGGTGCATTTTAAAAATGGAACAGCCAATAAAATTAATCAAATACTTTGAGAAGGCTGTATTTTAAAAATTACCAATAGCCTTGAATAAATGCTTCAAAGAGGATTGCACTTAAAATAATCAATAAAATTTATTATATGTTTTAAAGAAGGGTGTGGTTTTAAAAAAATTACCAATAAAGTGGTTTTAATAAACTAAAGTAGGTAGAGCCTTAAAAATGTATTATCCACTAACGTTAGTTAAAAGCTTTGGAGGAGGAGGAGCCTTAAGAATATAAAACCCACTAACAGTAATTAAAAGCTTTGCAGAAGACTAAGCCTTAAAAGTAAAATAAACATTAAATTATTTTGGTGTTCTGAAGAAGGCTGTACGAATTCGTACTTAAAAAATGGAATAAGTTATGATAATTGGTTGGTTTTATTAATGTCGCACAAGAAGCAACATGAGGGCTAATGGCAACGGACCTCCTAATTTTTAACCTCGGTCAAGAGACGAGGACGATACTGTGCTGGCATCATCCTCTCTTAAGTTCCTCTCCCCGCCCAAAAGAGGACTTGGAGTCCAGACAGGTTTATCGTGCATCAACCCTGGCTACATGGCTTGTCTTTCGCGTAAACAAAGATCGAACACAGGACACAACGAAAGCCTCCAGTAGCCATTCCGCGACCATGACTTCTAGGTTACCGCGGTCACCGAATAAATGATGAAATTGTCCAATTGCTTATAATATATTTGCACTTTAAAAATGAAATAACGAATTAAATTTATTAAAAACTTTGAAGATTTTGTTTTAAACTAAAAAAAAAATACTTTAATATGGGCGAATTGTGCTAAAAATAGGAATAAATAATTGAGTTTAAAAAGTGTTTGAAAAAATTCCTTTTTTTATATTTTACCTTTAGTTTCAGGTAGAATATTTGTTTTTAGACATTGATTTTTTTTTCTTATATCTAAGTTGAGTGAGTTTAAATTGTATTTACATGAATTATGTTGATGAAAAACTGAAAAAAAAAATAGCTGAAGTATTTAAAACTATTTTGAACTAAAAATATAAGAAGTATTAGTTGTATTTATTAGCCACCCAAGGGGCTATTGTTTTAGTTGGTTCACTTTTGGCGTACGAAATCACTTTTTCATTTTTTTTTTTTAACTTTTGTCTCAATTTTAATTACATTTAGTTTAGTATTCAATTTAATAATTTGTAGTTTGCTTTAACTTCAATAACATTTAGCCAATGTAATATTCAATTTAATAATTTATCGTTTGCTTTAATTTTAATATCGGAAAAGTTTACTTTTGTACATTTCTCGATATTTTATCGTTGACTTAAGTTAGTTAAAATGAGTAATTTAATAATAATTATAAAAAAGTGCACCGTGGGTCGCTAAATTTTTTCTTTGTAAAACTTTGCATATAACTTTTTAATTTTTAAAATTTGATTTCTTTCTTGGTGTGTATTATTTATTATGTTCATGAGGAACTGAAGGAAAAAGCCGAAGTATTCAATTTTATTTTGAACTAATTCTAAAGAAGCTTTAGTGGTATTTATTACTCATTTTTGTTCATAAAAAATGAGTATTATATGTAAAATAAAAATAAATAAAATAATATAAAAAATGAGTAAATATATTTGTGAAATGAGTAAACATATGAGTATTGTGTACTTCTGTCGCGCTATTTTTCAAAAGAAAATACATTAATAGTATACAAATACGAAGTCGAAAATTAAATTTTATACGTAATTTGTTCGAGGATTTAAGCCAATATTTTTGTATTACATGCTTGCATTAATTTTGAAAATAAAGCATTGGATTCATTTTAAATTTATAAAATATATATAACTCTCCTTGTGACGTCCCTGTTTTGCTTCTATCAAAGCTTTAACAGAGATAGTTGTTTCTAGTATTACACACTAAATATAACTTCAATGTTTAGTCTTTATTGGCATGGATTAGATCTAAACACTTTTAAGCTATAATACGAAGAAATAATACAGAGAAAAAAGAATTGTTTTTATTATAATATTAAGAATGTTTGATTCAAGATAAATGAAAGTAATCGTGATAATATCACATTTATAATACCTTTAAATTAAGTTTTCAGCACTCAATTTTACCATTTTACAATAGCATTTCTTTAATGTTGGCAAAGTCTTGAGCTTTGTTCGGTTAAAACGTTTAAAACGTTTTTCTGAATTTCACGTGTGTGTGTGTGTGAGTGAGTGTATGTGTGTGTCATCAAATTTTTTCGATCGTTAATTTAACCAACTTCCCATCAAGCTAGAGCTTTGAAATTTTGGGAATCGTTCGTACTCGCCTAACAATGCAATATTAGACAAGTTTTAACTAATATTTCAATAATTTTAATAAGTCAAAATATTCTTTCCTCTCGGCGCTTTTAGGATCGAGGAAAAAATTTATTTCCCCCTCTGGGAACAACGCGCACTCCCCACGCTACATGAGGTATCGTGAAACTTTTGTACTCACAAAGAGGAGATACTATCTCCCCTTTACTATTTCCGAGATAGTAAGGGTTGCTGACTTTTAGTCAATAATCATTCGCAAGAAAGAAAGTTTCCAATATTTGGCGTCATGTCTTATCACAATAATTTTTTCTGAATTCTGGTTCCCATTTTTTTTAATAGAATGACTTACAAACTTTCAAATGCATGTTTTGATTTTATGAGTATTATGAATTTTTTAATACGCTCACAAATGTCTCTTTTTAAGTAAATTTTAAATTTAAAAATAACTAACAGTTTTAACTAATATTTCAATAATTTTCTTTAATAAACTTTGCCACCATATAAAAACGTTGGTTTTTATGTCGAATTATTATATCATTCCATTCAAATATGCGTGCGATCCTATGTTTCTTTTCGAACTTAAGAAATGAGCTAATGCTTTAATTAATTGAGGAGTAAGGACATGTAATCTACTTTGGAATCAAAATTATGAATTAATTTTTGTGTGACAACATTTTGGTAATTGCTGGAAGTGACGTTAGTACCAGCTGATAGTTGCACAAATGTTTCAGCTTCGATATTCCGGACACAATATTTAAAACTCGAAAACACGATGTTGTTAACTTTTCTTGAAAGACTTTAATCATCTATTCCTTTTCCCCGAGCAATTCTATCTTGTTCATCTGCTTTATCCCGAACAATTTTTTTACTATCTCCTGCCTTTTCACGAAAAGATCTTTCACATTATGTTGATGTAAATGGCTCTTTTATTATGGTTTTAAGATAATCATGGTAATGTTCTTCTATAAATTTATCGGAATTAGTGATAAGATCTATTATTTTCATTACACGTGAGTCATTAGGCACATCCATTCTCATATCTGCAGCCAAAGTAAAGATATCAGATTATTTCCCTTCGCCAAGACATGAAATCCGCCAATTGGGTGAGAAAAAGACAGCAGTCATCTTAATTATAATTTTTATTTTATAAGTCACTTATAATTATTGTGTTAAGTACGCGTAATTTGAATACATATAATGACAAAAACAAATAGATTGTATCTCACAATTGACACCTATAATTTTTTTTAAGATTCATTCTTAATTAAAATATTTTAAAATTGCTAGATACTAAGCGATGTATTCATGTCACTGTTAATACAGCATTATAATCTGTACATACTTTCCTTTTTTGGTATTGTGAAATTATATTTCCTAAGAATATACTCTTTTGATTTAAAGTGAAATATTTACTTAATCAAACTACTATATTAAACTTACAGAAAAGAGAATAATACTAAAAGCAAGAGAGAGAGAGAGATTATATATGTATTACCAGATCGAAAAATTATAATACGCAAAAGACTATGGAAACCAAAATTTTGGAAATGTATCCCTTCCTTATTATTTCTCGCCAATTTTAAATTTTATTCAGTATATTTTTTCAAAATACTATCGGTTTTTCACTTAAAAATATTAAACATAAACAAAGAACTATAGAATAATAAGTTATTACTTCACATCAATCTAACCGAAAAAGAATATAAGTTCATAAACAAAGAATATGTTCGACATAATAGATTTCTTATAGACAAAACAAATATGACGAAGTTAAGCTAGACATAACGAATCGTGTTTTCATGCGCCTCTTGTTTGAATACAGAGTTATGTTTGAAATGAATACGCGTACTTTAGAAAACAGAACTAATATTCCTTAACTGTTATGTTCCTGTTTTATTAGCACACATTATAAGGCTTTACGAATTAATTGCTATCTGAATATAAAACTGTTTCAGTGTATATTTCAAGTAGAACAATTTTATACAAAACTGCAGTTGTGAAATGTTTTCCTTTTCATAATGCCTAAAACACTTCATTCAGCAGGATAAGAATGATCGCAAAACCAATTAGCAGTGATGTTTGCTCTCAAACATTAACATTTAAAATGAATAACCATGTAATTTCCTGTGAAAAAAATTCAAATCAAAATAAACTCTAAATTTACAGCACAGATTAAATTTCATGAAATAAATTACGTTTAACTAATTCGTCATCTCGCATAAAGGAAGAAAAATTATTTGCAACAATTTAAATTGGGATTTTTTCCCTCTTTGGCTTATATATATACACAAAGGTGGTACAAACATGATTTTTTTCTCAGTTAGATAAACAATAGCCTTCGGAGAGGATTTAATTCTTAATTTCTGTTGAAGTTGAGGTGTCTCTAGATGCGATTAATTGAAAAACTATTTGTGGAATTAAAGCTGGTAATAAAAAAAAAAGAACAAAGACCAATTGAAAAAAAAAATTAAATTACGTCACCGTGGAAGGGCTCCACTATTACAATCTCGAGTATCAGTTGTAGAGCCAGTAATAGCAGGAGGAATGGGAGAATTCGGTTTAGATTCAAGGAAGTTAATGTAGATATAGTTCATTATTTGTTTAAATTTGTAACGTTAGGTAATCAGTGATTATCTCGTATTTTGAGGATTTCTTATAAAATGAGTAGCATAAAATAAAACCTCCAACCAAATGAAACGTGATTTTAAAATTTTTAGTAAATAAATTTAAAAAAAATAATAGAATAAACGTATATATAAGCGAAGTCAAATTGAATATGGAGAGAGGATGAAAAAAAAGAAGTAAGAAATAAGAAGTTAGTTGTTAGAAGGTAGTGATTGACAGCATGTATATTTATTACAAACCATTTTGGAATACCATTTTTTTTAGTTTGAGATCTAATATGTAAGGTGTTTGTAATAGGACGTATCAAACATTTAGCATTTCTGCTTTAATATTTTAATAAACAAGTAATATATATACAAAAAAAAATTAAGTCAATTCCTACTGAGGTCAATAAAGGAAAAATTTTCTTAGTTACTTCTTATTAAATAATTACAATTAATATAAATATGTGTATACATATGACAGAATCACGTGGTATTCAGTCAGAAGTAGCAAAATAGTATATTAAGCAGCAAAATAAATTCATCTGGTAAATTAAATGATTGGAATGTAGTTTAGCTCAACCACCCTTGGCGACAGAATTTATTTGGAGGTATCTTGCCAAATGTGGCTACCCTTTTCAGCTTCGATGACTTAACGTTCAGCCAAAAAAAATCCCTAAGTTTGGCAATTTTTAAAATCACGCCAAGTAGTTGGACTAAAACTGCATTTTCACAAATTAAATTAAATTAATATTTGAAAAAACTGTATTAACAAGAAGGGTTATCCATTACAAGCTTAAAAAATGTATTTGAACTTGAGTGGATGAATAAAAAGTTTTTTATTAACGATTTAAAATTTGAACAAGATATATACAGAGAGAGTATGAGCTAATAGTAGGAATTTAATTAAAAAGGGGATGTTTTACTTCATGTTTTTAGCTTAATATACGCAAAATTTTACCAACATTATCATCAATATTGCGAAGAGTTTAAATAATAATAAATAGTTTCTATTAGCATTTAATAACTGGTATTGATTTTCATATATAAGCTAACATGCATATAAAAGCTTCATATCATTTATCATGAAAGACAAAATACTCGTACAACAATACAACAGGATGAAGAAAAGTTCTAAAACACCTTTGCCAAAATTCTAAATAAATAAATAAATAAATAAATTCATTGCATTCGTTCCCTATATTTAAAAACCAAATATACATCAAACGAAAAAGTATGTAACTATATAAGTGCATTTCGAGTGAACATATCAAGCATCGACCCTCGCAAAAAAAAAAAAAAAAAAAAAAAAAAAAATCTCGATTTCCTTTCCCTTTCCTCTGACAGTGCCTATATTTTTGTCCTCGGGTCATAAGAGATCCAAGGTATAAGGTGAAAGATAGATCCTTCGAGGCAAGTCAATAAATCGTTTGACATGATCGTAAATTCTAGATCTCATCCGCGTCTTAAGATCCGCTTAGCTAGAAAAGAGCCTCTCAGACAATGAAATATTTGGTGTCGCTCTAACTCAAAGAAATAACTCTTAGGAAAAAATTATTACTATTCACATTTTTACCTGAAGATACGAAAGATTTTAATGGGGAGTGGAGCTTTTGAGGAATAGGGATAATTATCCTTAAATTAGAAGATTGCGAAATTAAATTGTTCTGTTGATTTGCTCATTTTTCTAAGAATGGTTTTTAAAGGCTTTATTAATTCTATTTTTTTTTATTTCTTGATTTTTTTTTATTTGAAGAAGGCATTCGCATCGTATTTCGGTAAGTGTAATATTCGATTGTTTATAGAAGATGTTAGTACTCGCGTTAAGGGATCAAACTGTGGAGAGAATCTCCTTATTAGAGAATAAATAAAATATATTATGGATTAATTAACTGCTTTAATTAATTTTTCTGTACTTAAAAAGAAGTTGAAATTTAGATTTTACGACCAGAATAAGTTTTAAGTTGACAGACGAAAGGGGTAATGAGATACCATCCCAAATAGAATATTTATTCGTGACTGTTGTATATAAGATTTATAAAGAAAGAAGTAATAACGGAGCATTACTGTAACTCAAAATATATGATTAACTCAGTGTATAAAATTATATAAACTGGTTTGATAATACAAAAAAACTTGAATAAGTGATATTTGTTTTAACTATCATTATTGCTATCACATATTGACAGATATTTGTGGTTCTCTATGTCAGTTAAAATAAATACATTCAGATAATATTTGATGGCTGCTTAGAATAATAATATTTCTGATACGAAATACCGCGAATAAAAATATTATTATCTCTAAAAATAAGTTCCTCGTTTTCGTGAATGCTCTAGCATGTGTTATATAAATTCATTTGATTCTGTACAACATGCTTTCTAAGTAAATTTACATTTTTATTTTTCATAACAAAAATAAAACTTTTAAGACAGCATTTTGTAATATTTTTTTAAAAAAAAATATGTTTTTGCTTTTGTATTGACTAAAAATAATAATTTCACAGCCAGAACTTTGTTATTGAATTCTTACTATAAGTACACACTCTCCATATATACATTTATATATCTTGTTCAAAATTTCAATCGTTAATAAAATAATTTTTATTCATCCACTCAAGTTCAAATACATTTTTTTAAACTTGTAGTGGATGACACTTGATGTTAATATGGTTTTTTAAATACTAATTCATTTAATTAAATTTAATAGGTAAGAATGTAGTTTAGCTCAACCACTTGGAGCGATTTCAGAAATTGCCAAACTTGACGATTTCTTTTGGCTGAACGTTAAGTCCATGAAGCAGATCAGGGTAGCCACATTTGGCAAAATATAGCCAAATAAATTCTGTTGCCAAGGATGTTTGAGCTTAACTGCATTCCAACCCTTTAATTTACCGGATGAATTAAGAAACAATCCAATGCTTCTACTGTGTCATTTGTCTTGCAATGGCAAAGTTGGTGGAGCGTTGGTGTAGAATTTTCATGTCTTCAGATCGAACCATAAAAATTAATTAATTCATCCAGTAAATTAAATAATTGGAATGCAGTTTAACCCAACCACCTTTGGCGACAAGAATTATTTGGTGGTATTTTGCCAATGTGGCTATCATGGTCTGTTTTACGGACAACGTTCTGCCAAAAAAATAAAAATCGCCAAGTATGGTGCCAAGTATTTGGGTTAAACTGCATTTTTAAAGAAAATATTAGTAAAAACTTGTCGCAAATGCCTAAATATTGCATTGTTTGGCGAGTAAGAGCGATTCCTAAAGCTTCAGAGCTCTAGCATCATGGGAAGTTGATTAAATTAACGATCGAAAATTTGATGACACACACCAAGTGAAATACATAAAAACGTTTTAAAAAATACACAAGCTTCATATTATTCAATTCCATATAATTCAATAATACAGGTAAGTATAGGATTTACAATTCCAAAGGTGTGCCTCAATCATGTTTCTTAACTTTAGGTTTATTGTCTTTGCATTGCATAGGTGACGCACTCTTTGGATACCTTTTTCAATTGTGTTCCGTGCCTATATAAATAAGTATTCATTTTTTACTGGACTTTTTCCATTTTTCGCTTTGATCACAAATACTCATTTTTAATAAATT
Organism: Nephila pilipes; assembly: GCA_019974015.1. NCBI lineage: Eukaryota > Metazoa > Arthropoda > Arachnida > Araneae > Nephilidae > Nephila > Nephila pilipes. Next base: position 470,902 of record BMAW01114523.1, on the reverse strand, counting down.
CCTGTTTGGTAAATTTTGTTACTAATAATGAGGATATTATGGTTAAATATAGATAATAGAAATTTTTAGAAGGTGCTAATGAAACAATTACCCAAGAAAACAGCGGTAGATTTCCTTTAAGTTAAAATGAAAAATTAGGAATGAAGAGGACTTTTTTTTTTTACTTAGTATTCCTTCCTACATCTTTGAAAAATACTTACATATTCATTGAATGTTTACTTATTCATTATTTAGTATGTGATAAATTCATTTATGACATGTATTTTATAGCTAAGGGGCCACTTCAGAAGCATTTTTGGTATGTATTCTAATAATTGTAATTCCGCGGCATATATTCTAATAATTTGGTATGTATTCTAATAATT
>BMAW01114523.1:446281-458261 GCA_019974015.1 Nephila pilipes | reverse complement strand
TATTAAAACGCATATTATTAAAAACCAAAGAGATCAATTTAGTTTGATGTAAGGAAACATACTCGTATAAAACAAGAAAAAGATAAATTTTACTGCTTTTTGGAGCAAATAAAAATAATATACAAAATTATAAGAAAATACTTAAAAGAGGTTAATATCCCATATTGTAAAATATAATAACATACAAATATATTAAAAGTATAAAACATTTTAGAAAAATTATACATTGTAAAGGCATAAGACCACGTCATATGTGAAACTTTTTATCTCAAAAAAGATAATTAAATTGTGAATTGGTGTTATTAACAACAGATGTATAACACAATTCATAATACAACTAACCGTTTTGTAATAATTACATAATTTTAAATATTCCATTTACACAAATTTTTTAAAAAAATATGGAAAGGAAACTTTTAATTTATTTTTGAATATAAAGTTGATAGTTTGAATTTTTTTTTTTTTTTAATTTCCATCTGAGACACCGCAACTCGAATAATTTTTCTAATGACCATCAGGATCCACAAACCTGTGACGTAAATAAATGGGTTTTTTTTTCAATCTACCTTCATATATTTAATACCCAACAAATATGTCATTCACCGAGCTTCCTCACCATACCTAATGTTACAATTCTACCCGACGATATTTTAAGGAATCATGAGTAAAACATGTGAGTTTCATTAAAAATCAATTCCAAGGTATTTATAAACTTAACAAACATTTTAATAGTTATCCTTTGATTTTAGTCACTAGAAAAAAAAAATCTTTGTAGCTAAGTAATGATGAGTTCAAGTTTGAATTCCAACAAAAAGTGCCATGAATTACAACGAAAACATGATTATCTTAAAATTCACACATATTTGTTGTTACCAGGGTTGTGAAAAAATACTTGTATTTAATGACAGATAGCATCATTAAGGTTAATTGTTTTTATCATTGCGTGCTGCCATCTGTTGAATGAAGCCGAAAAAAATTTGATATTCATTCATAAGCTAACTTTCATTTGGTAGTCATTTACTACCAAATCAAAATTTAATATCTGCTACGTCGAGTTGTCATCATTGATGAGATCTGAAATCATCGACAATTAAGCATAAGCAAGCTAACATCAAGTAAGTATCTGGATTCATCGAAATTGCACCGAAAAACAAACATAAAGCAAAACATTTGGTTGCTTCCCTTGATTGTTTTCCAAAGAAGGCGAAAATGGTTACATCGGCTAGAAAAGTTATGATGAAGAATTTTTGAGGTGCGAAAGGCATCATTATCACGAATACGAATAACTGAGACTATTGTCCAGTGAGACATTCTGGTTACTGAAAACTAACGATGCTGATGTTACGAGCATCATCTCTTGGAATTTCTAACGACTTATTGAACGACCCCTAGTTTGACATGGCCCTGCATTTCTGATTTTACTGTTCCATGCCCTTTTAAGGAATGAAGGATCAAGTACGCGAATAATTTATTGATTCTTCGAAATAAAATAAGTCGGTATAATTGGGAGAGCAAATAATTACTTTTTTCAATTTTGATGAAGTATTTGGTCCTAGCCTATAACATAGACGTTAAATATTTGGAGGGCGTCTATTTTTCTCCACACTTACACTCCCTCTCGTTTCGTCAATATTTAGGTGAAGATGCTAGCAGCGCCACCTGTCGCAATGACTGAGCAGTTACTTTCAGGGGATAAAAGCCATTTCTTTATTATTAAAGACTACTTACTATCAACTGATTCTGCTCTAATGGATGGATAATAACTTATTAAAACGATTTATTTTTATTAATACACTATTCACGTATTATAAAAATATATGTATAAAATCACATGCATGTACATAATGCTTAGAATTCCACTTTATTTACGAAATGTATTTGAAAATACTATCATTGCACAGCTTTTAATTGTCTTATTATAGACATAAAGAGCTCCAATTTCTTTTTGAATACGTTTTGATTTTCAAACAACTAAGTGTGACAATTAATAATAATATTATATTAAATATGTAATATCCTTGAGTTTTTTGCAGTTTGTTCGTAAGGGCAATTTTAAAAATAATAGCATACATTATTTTTATAAAATAATTCATATTTTTGCTTTCTTTTTAATAAAATACGTGTTTATTAATACCATAAATAGGCTATTTGAGAAAAATGTAAATCCAATTATTTCTTCTTTAACACACTATCAATTATAAACTTAATACACAAATACATATATTTTTTTTTTTTTTAGTTTTTCTCAATGCTACTGCAAAATACAAATGAAAACTGCTGAAAGGAAAGAAAGCATTTCAAATCAAAACTACTAGCAATCATGTTTAAATATTCTTTTCTCCTGAATTATTCGCTCAATATTAACGGATATTTAATAAGAATCTTTCAGCGTAAAAAAACGTAACCTTAAAGAATGAAATCCGAGCATACAAAAAAAATCGCTTTCCCTTCAGCAAACTAGACAATGATCATTATACCCTATTAGATGTTATCAAGCAACTCTCCGTGCATGGTTAAATCCCGTTTTCTCAGCCAAGGAACAGTTCTGGTATTCACAAAAAAGTGAAAAAAGAATTTACTGCCTGTATCCCTAGGGCATGCAGATTGGATAGCTGCATTATATGTAAGAGTAAAGCGAAAAGAAGGAGGGGATAAAACTGTTGTTTTTTCCCCAACGATACTGGAAAACATAAAGAGTAGGTTTTTGGGTTTCCATAAAATATTTTTGTGTTCGCATGAACCTTTTCAATTCAAAACATTCGACAACTGCGTTATCTTGCTGCATAAAGTTTAGTTGATGAGTTTAGACAATGAGCTGTAGGCCTATTTTGAGAAAGAAGAAAACCTTTTTTTAGAATATTCTCAAAATAAATATGACATTAAATGGTTCAAATTTTAATTTTGCAGTTAAAAATCTTGGAGTGCTATGCTAATTACTTGGATGTATTATTTATGAGAATTTGAAAACAGGAATAATTAGAAAACTGAATTTTAATGATGTAAACAAAAGTGCGTTGCCGTACAAAAAAGCAGATAAATTTGCCTTTTTCTCAATGTGTATTGTTTTAAGTTTCTTCTGCACTCTAAAAAAATCCATTATATTTGTAATGTTGATATTTCGACATTAAAAATGAATTGTTTCATATTATTGGATGCAATATATTCTAATAAGCAATCTCAAATGTTTGGTATAACTCAATATTTGTTCAAAAACTAAGGCAAATATACAAATAAAACTTTTTTTTTAAACATTTAATTAAATGTAAATTTTGAAATTATAATTATGTTCAGTATATAAAATATTATATACTTATAAATGCTCTGTATATTGTCAAAGTTATAAATGTAGTATACTAACAAGGAATCACATCTAATGCATGTAATATTATATGCGAGATGTACCTAAACTTAAATACACTATTTACAAATGTAAATATAGCTGCTGATAATAATTTGCTCATACTCTGTAATTTATGAATATAAATGGGAATTTCTATACTTAATCAGATATTTATGAATACAGATATCATGATGTTAAATTTTTATTTAAATTGTTTTAAATTTTAAGAAATTAAACAACTTTTTTCTCTCTCTTTTTTTAAAATTTATTTTGTATTAGGTTTAATTTTTTCAGGCCATTTTCGATCATATTAGCGAATGTCGTTTGGAGTCAGCAACACGAATAATATCAAAGTTTTTAAAGCCATCATTTGTATACTGCCCAGGAATCATATCTAATGCATGTAATATTTTCGGCTTTCCCTTATAACCATAATTAAAATGTCTAACAGATGCATATGTCCTTAGAGAAAATGTTTCATTGCAGAAAAGGACATATTTCGGTATTATTTCCATAAGGAACTATTTAAACATTCATTGGAATTCTTTGTTTTGCCATGGAGCAATTTTTTACTAAATTTTGATCACATAAATCAAAGTATGTAGATTTAATGGAATTAATAATGGTTTTAGAGAAGATTTTGCATTTTTTATTCACCTTTGCTCCTCATATAATAGCGCATTGATTTTTACACCAAATAAATTATCCATCCGGGTATTGGTTGATCCTTTCCTGAACAACAGTGATCAAATGCAACTATTATAGCGCTTTGCATTCCGGAAAAATCCTCTTCATTGCTCCTAATTGCAATTCCATAGTAATTTTGCAATTTATTAATAAATTTTTTAGTAAATCTTTCCTTTTCCATCTTATCCTTTCTGAATTGATTTTAGTTTTCGAAGGTGGATTTCGATCCTTTTTTGAAAGTACCCTATGCACTCATACTTGGTGACAATATTTTTTTTTCCATATATGTCTTTCACTACTGAGTAACCTTGTAAGTCACAATCATTGTAAAATTGAAATACTTTAGATGTCTCAAGCGGCAAGAGCGTTCGAAGGTTCGAATGCACCAACAGATTTCATGCTAGATGACCCAGAACGATGTTGTAAGCAAATGGGAAGACTAGACACATTTAATGATTAGTTTCCAAAACATACGATACAATTCTTTGATATAATTTTCATACCAACAGTTTTACCCGTATCAATGGATAAAGCTGTTACATACCCATTTCACGATGTGTGACCTCGTGTTTGCCAAATACCATGATAAGATACACCACAGCTTATCAAGTACTCCTTCTGATGATTCTCCTCTTTCATTTTAGAATCCGTAGTATTCGTGGAATCTCGTATACTAGTTATTTTCAATAAACAATAGTGCAATTTCGTTTCACAGCTCCTGAAAGCTGATATTGATAAACGCGATATATGTAATGTAGTACTCAGTTGTTTTGTAGCAGTATATGGCCTTTTCCAATTAATCGTAAACATAATGCAAATTGAATATTGATCTCATTAATCTTGTTTCTCGTTTTAGTGGATAAAAGGACGTGAACAAAACATTAGTTTGTACAATTCAGGAATATATTGGAAAGGAAACCATAATTGAACTTTTCCTCGAGTTTCAAACATTGTCTTACAGATATTGGACAACTGATGGTTTCAAGGACACTTGACATTATTTCTACATCGTAAATTCTGTTATCAAGAATATTTAGTTCCTTGTAGAAACTTTCTTCCATTATTTGTTCCTCTGTTCTAATTTTATGTTGCTCGTGCTGACCACTCCAGTTGTCTTACAAGTAGAATGACGATTTCTATGAAATTCTCTTATCTTACATTGACGTTTATTTTTCAAACTATCTATGGTTTAAACAAAAAAATATTAATCTAAAAACAGTTATACAATTTAAACAGTTATTTCAAAGAGAAGTAAATTGTCAATTAAAAGCAAAATCCAACGCAATTCAAACAATATCACTGAGCAAAATAGTAAACAATTTGTCTGAGCAAATAGTAGACAATAGTAGACAAATTTTATTAATTATTGTCGAAACTAATATTTCAGAAATTTTACTACTAAACGTGATGCCAAATTTCTGGAAAGGAATCTTAACATATTTAAAAAGATTTTTTTAAAAAAATATAAGCAGTAAATATCATTCAAAATATAAGGAAACAAATTGAGTATTTATGAGAAAATATTTCAAATTTCGGTTCGAAAATAACGACTTCCGGTTATTTTTTTTTGGATATCGTCTGATATTACAATGCTTATAACTCAATCTCTGTATATCGTTGTTACAAATGGAGAGTAACTTACAAAAAAGAAAATTTCAAGTATTTTAACAGATAAGCAAAAAGAAATTCTATATTTTGTCCCAAATTCGAATTTTTAACTTAGTCAGATAACCAAAAACAGCTTGAATGCTTCCCTGGAATTTATTTTTATACAGTTCAGAATGAACAAAATTAATTATATATTTTAAACATTTTCTGATTTTAAGCCGAATTTAAAAATAAAGCATTTTTTTTTCCTTCCAAAGATATAGTATTTTTAAAATTTTCTGTATCTTTAGATTTCAGTCAAATCAATGTAGTATATCAAATTATAATAGTGAAAGAAAGTTCTTTATTTAAAGTTTGTTAATTAATAATGTACTGGTACTTTTTTCTGGATGTCCATTCGGAATGAAAAATATCTTCTTTACATATATCATAGTTTCAAGGGCATATACAAATGAGCATAGGGAATAAAATTTAACTAAACATTAGTATTAATTGCCTTATCTTTATATGTTACTCGTCTAGGAACCGAACAAATGTTATTAAATTGACAATGATGTTGTTGTTTTGAAATTGTTATGAAAAATGAGTATTAAAAATAATGCTGTTATACACTTTTAAATTTTGCATTTTTCAATATTTATTTTATTTTATTTTTATTTTTTGACGTTTGTGACGTTAGATCATTCGTGATTCTTCTTCATTAATCTAAAGATCTTTATATTAATTTGAAATGCATAAAATTACAATTTCTTCCCCAACAAATCGAAACGTGATTAGATAAATTAGATGAAACTGAAAAATACAATAAATTAAACGAAAGATATATATATATATATATATATATATATATATATATATATATATATATATAAGTGAAATAGAATTGAAAGGAAAGATAGTATAACTGTAGGATAACTACAGACTGATAGATATTAATATTTGGATTGAATCATCTTTTTTACCGTTTTGGTGGAAACTGCTCGAAGTTAAAGTGTACGATTCAAATCTGCTAAAATCGAGAAGTGCATGAAACAGAGAGAAGGATTTGGTAAGATACTTTATCATTAGAATATAAACTATGATGATATACAGAGTTAAGAGGTATTCGAGAGAGAGAGTAACCATACCTATTTTTATAGTTAATTAAATGTTTTATCCTGCTGTTGCGTATCTTCATTTGAATATATTGACTACTTAACTACACTTTAAGATGGATATAGTTAATGATAAAGGAAATGAGTGAAAGAAAAATTATGTAGTGATCAAAGAATTGATATATTGGTTTTATTAATGTAGCACTAGAAGCCACACGATGGATGTTGGCAACAGATCTCATAATTTTGAATCTCGGTCAAGTGACGGGAACGATACCTGAGTCGGCACCCCTCCCCTCTCCTGACCTTCTCACCACTCAAACGGGAAGACTTTGACCCTCGACAGATTTTACGTGAATCAGCCACGGATATTCGGCCGGTCTATAGCGGTATCGAGACTCGATCCCACAACGAAAACCGCCGGCTGCAAGCCGATGACCATGGCCACTAGGCTACAGCTGCGAAAGTGATCAAAGAAATTATATAGATATTTTTCAATCAAAATTCCTGATTTCATTTCATATTACTTTATGCATTTTAAAGAGAATGGGAAATCGAAGTTTTCCCATTCTCTTACAAAAAAAATAGAGGTTACAATAAAAAATAAATTTACACTCGCTAATATTAAATGTTAATAACTAATATATATACTTTTAACAATATTTTAGTTACTAATATTTAAAGAAAACTTCAGTTTGAATACGTATTCAGTTTACAACAGTCAACTTTGCTAATTCTATGATTAAAATAAATTTAAAAAAAAAATAGAAAATATATTGGATCATAGAACAGCTGGTTGCAATTATATTAATAATATAACACCTTCAGGTAATACATTCTGATATGACAATAATTTAAAGATCTTGTGTGAGCAACATACGAATGACAAAGACGAAAACAAATCTATAACAGCCTGCACAGTAACTGAAAGGAAGGAAAATGCGTAATCTTAATATTTAAATATTGTATGAATGATAAAAAGATTGCATGGAAATCGATTTATATATCATGATTTTTTTTATTGAATTTATGTAAACTTGCAACACTGAGCTGCATTTCTCATCTGTAGCCTCGGGGACTTTTTGGTAATTTGAATAGCATAAAATTACAATTTCTTCCCAACCAAAATGAAAATTGATTAACTATATAAGATGAAAATAAGGAGAGTAGTGAATTAAATTATAGACATAGTGATATGTATGCGAAATAGAATTAAAAGGAAATAATAGGGGGATACAGGATAACTAGGAGCTGACAGATATTTGCAAATTGGTTTGAATCACATTGGACTGAAGCTACTCCCAATTAAAGTATGTATATTCAAGTCGGCTACAATCGAAAAGTATTCGAATCAGATAAAGTATTTTACCCCTCTCTTATGTATGAACAATTGAGGTTCTGAACTTATTGATTATTTAACCCGTTCACTCCCAGCGTATCATATTTGATACACTCGCGTTTCCTCTCCTGTACACAGCGTATAACATTAGATAAGCTCCGTGAGTGTCTTCTACGGCTCAACATATCAATAGCGATACGCTCGATGAGAACGTTTTATTTGATTTTTTTCATGTTACTATATGGCGTTACAATACCGCGAAATCTATATAAATAAGTTTTTTAGAGTGTTGACCTTGGTGATATAATCACTTCTGGCTATCTGGAAGGGGGGGGGGGGGTAATTGTTAAGAGCACGTGCTGCGGCTCTTTAAATGTAATAACATGATTTAAAGGGATCACTTTATTCGGTTTGCTTTTTTTTTCTTTCTTGCTTTCTTCTTAGAAGTTCGAATGAGAATTTATGCATGTTTTGGGGGCTAGGGCTTTAAGTAGCAGATGCTCCCAGCGGTTTGTTTCATTCGGTCGGTTTTTATTTGTAGCGACAGTCCTGACGAAAAGAAAGTATATATATCTGATATTGAGATTTGCGAATTAATGAATGAATCTGACAGTAATGTTAGCGAAAATAATTCAAATCTGTTCATAGCAATTAAATGAAAAAAAAGGACGAAGAAGATGTGCCCTTTGCTCAAATTCTTGCGTGAAGCGTCAAAAGTTGACAAAATATGTGTGTAAGACGTGACGTTGGACTACGCGTTGAAGAATTTTTTCTTATAAAAATGCCAAACAGCAAAATAAGATTCATTTTTTATACCTTAATATTCCAAGAAATGGTACATCATTACACCTTGAAATTTATGTAACAAATGTAAGAAGTATATTTTATATTTTCTTAAATGATATGATTTTTTATGTAATTTTATGTATCAAACATACAATTTTCAATTAATTTTTTTTCTTCCGTTTGTATTAAGTTTAATGCATTTTAAATAATATAAGTAAAAACCAATATATTCTAATGAATAACCGATTTTAAAGAAATTTTTTCATGAATTAGGCTTAATATCTAAAATCGTCTGGGCACAGCATGACACTCCGCGGTATGAAGCCTTGGCCAAGAGAAGCACTTCTTTTTTCTCCCTCTGGTATTGAAAGGGTTAATTAAACTTTAACATGGCTGTAGATTTAAGTAAGTAAGGAAAAACGTCAAAAACTCAGTTTTATTATGGTTTTAATGGATTCTTGTCACGTAGCATGCAAATGTGGCAAATGATAATTACACTGTGGTTCATATAGAGTACTGTATTTCTTATAAAGAAAATAGCTCTTTAAAAATTTTAAGGCTTGCAATTTATCTTTAGACTAATACATTGATTATAAATAATTTCTATTTGAAAATTGTAGACGAACGACATTCATTATTGTCATATGAAAAAATTCTAAGTTCTTACTTCCGTAAAAAATGCAGCATGAGTAACATTTGTAGCATGAAAGTTAGATCCTGTAAATCTTAATGTAAAATGATATTTAATTCGTTGAAGAGAGGATATAACCTTAGAGATTATACATGAAGTCTTGATTTTAGAACCTCAGAACTCGTTAGGCAAGCTAGAAAAAATAATTGATCACATTATCAGTTTCGTGTAAAATATTTTCCAAATATTATATTTATATTTTTATGTAAGTATTAATGCATGTCATAACGTGAAGAATCTAGAAAAATAAGTAAAATTCCCCCTTTAGTATAAAATCAGTAAATCAGAATATGAATTGATACAAATTTAAATCATTGTATTTATTTTTGTAATAAAACATTAATATACATTACCTTTTGTTTGTCCATTGTGTGTTACGTGTTTTAATCAAAACTACGTAATTCACAGTTAAATTATCCAAATATATAAATTTAAATGTATCAATCTTAGACCTTTCAAAATAAAATACCTCATTTTCCTTGAGGACCTTCGTTGTCACTCGAGTATAAACAACAAGTCATTAATCAATAAATTGTTTATTCTCAATCTGAAAATATAGAATGCGCTGTAGGAAAAAAAAAAAAACTTCAGATTAATTTCATTTCACTATTTACTGAGTTGACTCTAACCCGACTACACAAAAATGACACTAATAAGGTAACACTATCTAGCAAAACTTATTAAAAGAGGAACTCAAATCTAAACTGATCTAACAAATCTACTCTCACTCAATCAGAAATTCGGGGCAAAATATCTCTCAACAGTTTCTAAATTCCCTCAGTTCTTTGCTTTAAATTCGGAACCTAATAGCAAATTAGCCCAGACTACGGCTTATTCTACTGAAAATTACATTTCATGAAAGAATATAAACTTTTAAAACTATTTCGGTAATCCTTTTCGACGCAAATCGATTCAAATTAGAACAGATTTGAGATCCAAACTTCTAAGTTTGTGACGCCCGATCTTTATTAAATTCAATTAAACGACCATAGTTACTTTTAATTAAACAATTATTAAATACGAGGCTCCAATAAATGATTTTTTAAAAACAAGATAAAATACTTTATTTATCAAAGAAGGATAGATAAGGTCAATCTCTCTAGAATCCCACTCAATGCGTCAAATCTAAATTTGGATCAAAAAATAAATTCTTATTTTACTAATTCACTCATTCCGATTCAGTCACTTTACAGAAACAGCCATTTCCTGTCTTAATACTTGAATTGAAATTCATTTCAATCCAAATTATAAATAACTATCAGGTAGTCGTCAACCTCAAATTTCTTTTTCTTATTTCTTTCAATTCTATTTCATTATATATATATATATATATATATATATATATATATGAATGAAATGACTTACATTTTTCTCTCCTTTGACTTATGTAGGCGCTGAATACTAATCTATTGTCACATTTGAGCATCATCTTTATTTTTGAAGATATTCATATTAAACATCAAAATAGAAGTAGCATTCTAATATAGAGCTCAGGGCGGCGACGTTACAAGAAGAGCGAAAGCAAGAGGTCTAGAGATTCAATTCCACCGCTTTATTTCATGAGTTACAGTGTATTTTTACATTTTCAATATGACGTATAGTGCATATTTTTAGAAAATTAGCAAAGGTGGTTCGACCGTTACGGCCGAAGCAAAAAATCCAAAAGAAAGAGCTTTATCACCGAATATGTTGATTTATAATGGGGATTTTCCACGGACGTTTTCTAGTCGCGTGGTAGTCATATGGCACTCTCGTGGTCTAGGTGTAGGGATTCTTATGGATTTTAGCTGCAGACAGAAAGTCTAGAGGGGATTATATCTGACATATTTACGAACTTGCGAAAGCGGATTAAATAAATTTTATGAGTGTGTGATCTGATAAATGAAAGGATAATTGGAATTGTATCAAGAAATAGAAATGAACACTTTACATTTGAATTAGATAATGGGAAAAATTAGGATATTAAATTATTATTCAGTGAAACTATTAAAGTTAAATCCTTATATATATATTATATATATATATATATATATATATATATATATATGTGTGTGTGTGTGTGTGTATATATATATAATATAAAAAAGATATTTATATTCGTAACATTTAACGCAAAGCTTACATGATGCAAGACATTGCAATATTTCGTCATCTTTTTCCCTCCAGACACTAAACCTTCCCTGTAGACTTAGTACAACCACTGTCTAGAAGCACAGAACCAGTTAGAGTCCTGGAAAACCCCATAAATAGTGGCATTTGGAGAATTTGCCTATTCGCTATCTCTTCTGACTTTCCCTAATTAAATATCGTCGTTCCCCTTAGTCAGGGTTCATTTTGACTGTTACAAAGCATTACAATACTTTATCCCAGTTTTCTCTCTTTGTAGGAAACCCCAGGCATTTAAAAAGAAAACTTGGAATTCCATCGTTCTCGTT
>BMAW01114523.1:393034-446181 GCA_019974015.1 Nephila pilipes | reverse complement strand
TATATATATATATATATATATATATATATGTATGTATGCATGTATGTATGTATAAATCAATTTACTACATTTATCATAATCATTTAATTTACCTTATCACATTAATTTTGGTTAGAAAGATGTTAAAATAGAATGGAAATCAAAATGCTACATAATCCTCGAGGTTAGTGAAGAGATAATTTAGTTGCTAAAAGCCCAATATTACCCACTTATGAAGAATGAATTTAAATCTAAACTGATCCAATGAAACTACTGCACTCGCTTACTTAGTATTTTGCGGTCAAAACAATTTTTCCATTGCTTCTGAAATCACTCTGTACCATTTTTTTTTTTTTTTTGAATCACCTAACGCTAATAGCAAATTAGCATAAACAATGGTTTATTCTATTGAAAGTTACATTTCATGAAAAATAATAAACTTTTAAAACTATTTCGATAGGCATTTTCGATGCAATCGATTCCAATTTAAACAAGTTAGCAATTTAGGTTGAGATACGAATCTCTAATGGGATATAACAAAGCCATGTTGTATTTAATTGTAATTTTTAAATTAAATCAACACATTGAGTCCCTCCTACCATTTATAAAGTACAGGTACATCAACCAAAAATTCATTTACGAAATTCATTGCAGTTCTACATAAACCATCGTAACTCGGCGAAAACACAATTTTCGAACACCACTTCTTTCGAGAGTAGATATATTTTTGCCCTTGAGTCATAAGTGCAACGGGTTTCTCAGTAAACTATAGATCTCTTTAGGCTAGTCCGTAAATAGTTGGACACGATCGTAAATTTTGGAGTTGAACGATGTTTTATGATTGGTTTAGCTTCTAAAGCTCCTCAGGCAATAAAAGGTATGATACACTAAGTCTGAGATATAACTCTTGGGGAACTTTAAATTTTTTCGTGCCTCAAAGTCCTGAAGTTTCTATTGCCTTAAGGGATTTAGAAAGATTCGAACGAGAACATTTAAATTTTTTGTTGGTAATTCGGTTTAGTTTTAATATTCATTGCTTGTTTATCGGGAAATGCAGAAAGATTTTTTTAAAAAAATATTTGCTTCGTAGAGGATAAATATCATGTACACACTAATTTAAAAAAATTTTTTACATTAACATTATTCATAGACTTTTTAAAAATAATTTTCAGTTTTTTAGAAAAATGATAGATAAGTTCCACAGTAAAAAAATCTCAGAAAAAATGTTCTTAAATTTATAAACATGATATTTTATTTTCATTCAAAACAAGCAAATTATTCTCTAAAGAGTAATAATATGTATACTGTATTGAATTTCCCACTTAAACATAATATTTCTTCATATATTATGAAATTTAATACAAGTATAAAAATTAATTTGTTAATTTTTGTTTAACCTATAAATGAAAAAAACTGATTTCCAAATTCACCATATTAACTTTCAGTATTCTTAAAAATTAGAAATTTTTTATAGGAAATTCATGCATTTGTACTTAGTAAGACTTAAATTCTTGACTTCTTTATTTTATTTCAAATACATCTATAGCTATCTAGTGAGAGTATTCTGTAAATTGTTTTACATACTGTATTTAAGATATGTGCCTACCCAAAAATTACCGTTTTCGTGAGTATTTTCGAAAGCTACTTTATTACTTTTTATTAAAGCCCACATATTTTTGATTTAAAAAAGGATTCTCATTTGTCTCTAAGGTAGTTAATTAATTCTTTAATGTAAATATATAATTTTTTATGAAACATTAAAATCTTTATTTGTATTTTTTAGAACACTGCGATTTTAGTTTTTTTTTTATTACGGAAAACCTCATTTCTAAAAGCATTTCATATATTCAAATGAAATTTTACCACAATGTTCTGTATACGTTTAGGTAGGTTATGAATCTCAAATGTAGCTTTTAAGTTTATAACTATTTATTTTGGAGCTATTTTATTTAAAAACGTGATATATAAATATATATAAGGTGTGATAATAAAATAAACGGACTGCGCATGCCCTAGCCGTTAAGCTTATCATGGAGGAGTGGGAATGGAATGTAGTTGACTTTCATGCTTCCGGTGCAGGTGACACGTTATTCTGTCCTTCTACGTAGTTTAGTTCGTTTTTCAACCTTCTTTGATTAAGACGTTGTTGTGTCGAAATGCCGCGATCACGATAAGCTTAAGAATCGAGCAGCGCATAAATCTGAAATTTAAAAAAAAATAAATACTCCAATTAATTGTTTCAAATTGTTAACGAAGGTGTTTGGAGATAATTGCATGTGACGTAGTCAAATATTTGAATGTCACAAAATAATTTCGGACGATCGGGTGGTTATTGAAGATGCTCAACGTTCTAGTCGACCTGTGACATCAAGAACTGATAAAAACGTTAAAAGAATAAACGAAATCGTGCATAAAGACCAACGTTTGAGTGTTCGGATGACGTCAGATATTAGGAACATAGACAAAGAGACAATAAGAAAAATTTTGACCGGGGCATAATTTTTGATGCATAAGACGAAAGATTGCAAGCTGGCATCAAAAAATCAAGCCCCAAGACAACGCGCCGTCGAACAATGAAACAGTTATTGGCGATCAAACGCATTATTGTGCTTGAACATTCACCATACTCGCCAAATCTCGTACCATGTGACTTCTACGAGTTTCGAAAAGTGAAAAGTGGATTGAAGATAACACATTTTCAGTCTAGAAGAAATGAATGCAAACACGGCATTCTTACTGAAGAAAGTGACACCTTATGACCTGACGCCCTGCTTTGAACAGTGAAAAATCTCTTATGCAGGAATGTATTGATATAGAGGAGGAGTATTTTGTAGGGGACCAAAAGATCTTTGTGTAATGTTTTCAATAAAATTAATTTTAAGACTAGTCCGGTTATTTAATATTCACACCTTCTGTATATATATATATATATATAATTGTTTTTGAAAATAATTAGTAATTGAGATGTCTCGCCATTCAGTTTTTCTTCTTTGTGTATTGTTGTATTGTTTCTTTTCTTTAAATTACAAATTGAATTTTGGAGTAATCCATTTTTACCCAACAAGATGCATTGGGGGAGTGTTGGTACCATAGAACTAGTTTAACCCCGCAATTCAGTCCCCAGTCTGAATGTGCATGTTTTATTTTGTTGGGTATTCAAATTATTCTTTGGTTCAAGTTAGTTTCAAATTTGATTCAATTTCATCTTTTTTACTTAGTTCTATAAATGTGTTTTTTTGTTGATTTTGGATTTTAGTAGTTCTCTTACTTTTATGTTTTTCAATGATAAATTTATTGCTTTATCTTATATACATATATATATAGTAAAATAATGTTGTGTTTATAAGTTTTGGTAGAACTCACAATAAGTTTAAGAAATAAATGCATTTTTTTCTGCTTCACAAAACAGATATATGTATATTAAATATATTGTTGAAACAAAAATAGAAATATATTAATTAGAATTTGTTATTTGAACTTTAGCGTAAATGTCAATTTTTACTAAATTTTAAGCATATATGGCCACAATTTGAAAAAAATTTAAAAATTTCATAGAAATGACTTTTGAATTTACAATTTTATAGACCATTTTATCTAAAAAAAAAGAGTGCTTCTCAAAAGAAAAAAATGCTCCTTTAGTAGGCACATACTTTAGAAAAATCATTTTCATGAAACTAAGTTTTTTTTTCCCACCTGCTTATGTATTGTGATTGACTTAAGCATCTTAAAAATATCTAAAATATTTTGTTAAATTTGATGTAGGGCTTTTAACTTTCTGACAATTATAATTATTTATAGAATTGATGAAACTATTTCTCATTAACATTTTCGTGAATTATTTCAATTCATAATTCGTTAAATTTCAAAGCACGCTCAAAGCATAATACTTCATTTCAAGTTTTTATTTATTTAAAAATTTGAAATGTTCACATACATTTTAAATTAAAAGCTGTCACTAAATTACACCTATAACAAAAAACTCACTAAAATTAATCTGATATTTATTTATAAGTTTCTACTGCTTTTTGTGTAATTAGGAACCAACAAATATCATTACAAATATTTTCTACACATAAAACTTTAGTAAATTCTGAAGAGTGTTTTTACAAATTATTTTTTCCTTCACTTTCAGGCTAACTAACACATGGATCAATAAGTCCCGAGACTGTGTGGTCGTTTTTTTGCGATTTCCTCCTTCAAACGCACCAGCAAGTCATTATAATAATCACTTTTGATCGATTTACCTTTTTCGAGGTAGTCAATGAAAATCACGCCATGCGTATCCCAAAAAACTGACGCCATGACTTTGCCAGCTGACTGCTGCGTTTTCGGACGCTTCGGACGGCTTTCGCCAGCTGTGCGATACTCAGATGACTGCCGCTTCGACTCTGGAGTGTAGTGATGTATCCATGTTTCGTCCATGGTCACGTAACGACGCAAGAAATCTTTTTTGTTGCGAGTAAATAGCGATAAACCGCTTTCTGAATCATCGACTCATTGCTGTTTTTGTTCCATCGAAAGCAATAGCGGCACCCACTTGGAAAAAACCTTTTTCATGCTCAATTTTTCATGAAGGATAGTAAATACACTTCCATATGATATCTGTGTCATCTCAGCAATCTCACGGAGCTTCACTTTATGATCTTTCATTATAATTTTTGTCACTTCACTCACATTTTCCGGTGTAACGGCTTCCACAGGTCTACCCGAGCGTTCCGCGTCATTTGTGTCGGTACGACCACGTTTAAACTCGGCAAACCACCGACAAATCGTTGCTTTTGATGGACAAGAGTCCGGGTAACATTTTTCAATCCATTGTTTCGCTTGCACGGTGTTTTTACCCATTAAAAAACAATGTTTTATCAGAACACGAAACTCGGTTTTTTCCATTTTTTAAACAAACTACAAAACGACTTTACTCCAACCTCGATAACTTAGCTGTTTCTGGTCCGATCGACTTAAAATTTTGACACGTTTCAAGCAAAGGTTAGTACTCTAGAAAAATCTGGTTACTGGTTTGCTACGAGCGCCATCTCTGGGTTAGTCTCGGAAATTATTGATCCATGTGTTATAATTTTAAAATAGGACGATTGTATTACAAATCGAAGTTATTTGAAGCATAAGAATGAGTAAATCGTATTTGTAAGACGATAGAAACAATGCAACGTGATCAACACCCATCATTTCAGAAAACAACAAAGGAAAAAGAAAAGCTATAGATTTCCAAAAGCAACAAAAAGAAGAAAAAAAGCAAGTCCCATCTGGACTACCTGAAGAAAGCTAATAAAATTCTTATTACTCTCGCTTGCACTTCTTCAAAGGCACCATCTTAAGCGTTCGACAGAAAACACTTAAATTCTGTCGTTAGAACCACGATGCGTGTAATCCTCAGAGACCTTCAATATAAAGAGCTTTTTTTATTGACTGTGACACGTTATATATTCCTTCTGGAAAAAGAAACAATTGAGAAAAATTTGTCAGTTTCTTTATTTTTCTAGGTAAGTGACAAAAATTAGTCTTTTCTTTTGTGATGGTTGTGCAATTAAAAGTAGTGTTGAAAACTGTTGATTATTTAAGCCTTAATGGTAAGTTAAGTTGAAAGTTCAAAAAATGTGACGTAAATTTCTAAGCCCTATGCATCTTCGGTAATGTTATTTTCAATGTAAAATACTTCTATTTGACTGGATTCCTTAGTCGAAAGCTTAGTCCGATCATAAGATGTCATAGTTTTCAAAGCCTTACTTTTAATAATCTCATGCAATGTTTTGATTTTTCGGGTATCATGAATTTAGGATAAAAAAAAAGATCTTATTCCAATTATCGCGTTTATTTCTGTTCTGGCACAAAAATAATGATCCCTTTATGTTTTTAAGTTCATTTTATAATACGAAGTGTTACAGAACCTTGTAAAAAAATTTTAACTCCTAGATTCAAGGTCTATTTAGAGTTCCTCGTGTTTTAGATTTATCAAAGAGAACTTAAAATATCACTGTAATACATCTTTTTTTTATTTAAATACTCTTAATATTAAAATAATGATATTGATAGATCACAAACATATTTCAAATAGAGAAAAGACCATAATATTTTATCCTTAGTACCATAGGGATAGACGCAGTTCGTAGTATAAAAAAAAATTAAAGAGAGGGAGAAAAAAGATTTTAAAAATTACCATTCTTTTCATTTGAAGACTACAGTATTGCGTGAAAGTTGGGTATTTGACATTCTAAAAAATGTTTCTGTCTTCTCCGCCCTTCTGATTTCTACACTTTCTACAATTTCACTGCCTTTCAACCTTCTGACAGTTATCGATAAGTTAGAACAGGAGATCATAAGTCAACTGAGGGGTAATAGGACAAAACGACATATTTTATGTGGATATACTGAAAAAGATGGGATAGCATGTATAACATAATGCATACGACACAGCTATTTTTATGATCCGGATACGAACGTAGTTTCGTTTTTCCCAGTCACTTCCAAGCGGGTTTCTTAGTGATGTCCCAGAATCGATGCATTTTTTTTCTTTTTTTGAAAGGACAGTGCAACTGGGTTTTGACGCATATATCCCTTCAACCAGGCTTTTGGAACTTTACATTGATTTTTGGTTATGTAAATTGGCGTTCTTTATTAAATTAATTAAAAATGATCAGACAGCGAAAGGGAAACAGGTTTATATGCAATAAAGAGATAGAAGAAGAGTATTAGTAGAGACAGAGAGACCGGAAGGTTTGAATAGTGAGATCGGATGCGTACTTATGCTGAGATGGGAAATCCAATTAGCATTCGATGCATGGTGTAAAATATTTTATGATAGCTAAGATTAAATTTGTATTCATTTTTGACTCAAATCCACTTTTGTAATTCATTAAAACAAATAAATTATTTCTATAACTGTTGTAGAGAACGCATAAGGCTTCTAGAGCACATTCCTGTGGGATGGTGGTGGAAGTTAATGCTGCAAGAACCAGATGTGGCCTTGCTGCATCAAACATGTTGCATCTGGGATCAAGAAGTTTGAAAAAACCGAAAAAAATATAAAAATTAGTTGACAAAATGCGGGTAGAAAAAAAGGGAAAGTTTCTAGTGTATCCCGGGTGAGCGTCGCCTGCGTTTAAGAAAAACCAACGACCAAGAAAAATATCAATAGGGGGCATCCTTGTTGTAAATCTCCTCGTCATCGCCATCGTAAATCCGGTAACTATCTGAAATCTCCGAATAGTAGGTCTCTGA
The DNA here is from genome assembly GCA_019974015.1 of Nephila pilipes. Lineage (NCBI taxonomy): Eukaryota > Metazoa > Arthropoda > Arachnida > Araneae > Nephilidae > Nephila > Nephila pilipes. Next base: position 438,969 of record BMAW01114523.1, on the reverse strand, counting down.
GGGAACCACATTCGTAACAAATAATTACTGCAACATTTTAAGTATCAAATTAAACCATTTTGATTTTTTTTAAATGACTCCACCTTTGAGTGAGCTTTTGTTCAGTTGAAAAAGCATATATCTGTAAAACTGACAAAGCCGGGAAATCAGAAGATGATGGGAGAATATAAGAATAAAAATTTATAAGAAAATCGACGTATTTCTAATATTCTTTTAGACTCAATAATTTTTTTAACTAAAAAACAGTAATATATTTTGCAAAACTAATTAAATGCTCTGATCGCAAATTTCAGATAACATGATTTTTCACCTATTCTATCAAAACAATTAGATTTAAAATATTTTTGGATTGCTCTGAAAATGGAATTTTTAAGACTTGCATTTAGATATAAATTACATGATTTAGACTTTAAACGAAATTTATATGTTTTTTTTATATTGAAAGATATTTTAAAAATTTTGTGGCACAAACTAATATTTTTTAAGAAAAATTGGCTACTTTTATTGTAGGAAACATTTTGAAAGTTTTTATTTTTAATATTTGAATCTTAGTTGATAGTTTCATTACGTACAGTACATTTAATCAGCGTAATAAAGAATTCGTACTTTTACTTACAAATTTAAGAATGTAAAGAGCGATATGTGTAATGTATGCCCAAATGAGAAAAATAATTATGTTTAAAATGTAATAAATTTAAGAGTATATAATATGGTTATATGTAAAAAAAAATTATAATCACAAAAATTTTTATTTCCAGAATGTTGAAGTTAAATTTCATGTTTAACATTCCACTTAAACATAATTCCCTAGGAGGCTAAGAAAACCATCTCAGCGTGCAGGAAGATAGTGAATGGCTTCACTGTACAATCTCCGATGCTGTTTTCGGATACAGCTTTCCATGATGTCTTGCATTACTTGTCACAAAAGTACCTTTGATCTTTCGGTGCTTCTTTTAAAAGTATGGGAATCACATTGAAAGATACTGGGCTGTACGGACGGCTCCCATTTAAGTCTTTGCAACGTGCCAACGGTCTGTTTTTTCCCCTGCGCCCTAGCATAGTGATGAAGAAACAATATCCCTCAATAGAGCTTGCCTCTATGCTTGTTAACATGGTGTTAGGTTCAAATAATGGAGATTATGATAAAATTTATTTATAATAATTGCATTTAGTTCATTCAAGGTATATTTTTACATTGCTAAATTATATTTAAATTACTATTTTATCGTCTGCTTTTATTTTTATAATGGGAACAGAATATTGATGTCTGCTTTAATAAATTATATTTTGCTCCTATTTTACTATTTAATACAATAATTGATTTTTATGGCAGAATCGCCTGTTTGTATAATTCCCTAGGTGTTGGTGTTATAATTGGTGTTAACATTGGCAACGTTATTGTATTTTAGAATGTTTTGCTTGTGAAAATAAAAATGCTCAGGAATTTGAAGAAGATATTTTCTTTTCTTGATAGTGCAATTGCTTCAGGGGAGCATTGGCCTCGGAAGTATGCTTATTTTAAATTAATTAATATTCATTTTGAATAATATCAAAATTTTGCAAATTTAATAGTTATTACTTTCAGCAGAAATTTCGGATTGCATTAATACATGGGTCACCAAAAATTGTTGTGGGAAGAAGCTAAAGCAACGAAAGCGAGAATTTATAAGAAAAAATAAACACAAAAAATTAAAGTAATATCTTGAGTTGATCTTACCAGTCTTACTAATATATATTTGCAATTTTATGAATATATTTTTTTAAAAAGTAATAATTTCTAGTCAGATATATTGACGATCGTGTAATTTTTCAGATTAATTTCAACCCAGGAGTTAAACCAGTTTTATATTTTTATATTTTATATATTAAAATTTGATTAAAACTAATTTTCCTTTTATGAAATATAATTTTTAGATGTTAATTTAAAAGGTGAGAATTACGTATATGATTATTTATAACATATAATTGAAAGAGAGATAATTATTGTTTCCCTATTATTAAAGTTCGTTTCCTTGATAGAAATTAAAGTTTAAATCCATATAGACATATTTTAAAAAAATATTTACTTAGAAATATCAAATTAGTTAATATGCCTTAAATATTCAAAATCGTTAAAATAATTTATTTTTTACTCGTGCTAAAGCTGATTATCCACTCATTTTTTTTTTTCAAGGAAAGCTTAAAATACATAAATTTCAAAATAGATTAACTGTAAATACTCATTACTTTATGTATTTTTCGGGATGTAATTTTTATGGTCATATTTTATAATTGTAAATAAAAATGTTATTTTATTTTGATATAAATTAAATTTTAATTTTAATTTTTTCATGTTCCTATTTTTAATAATTTTTGTTTATTTTTATATTTTTATTGTTATTTATTTATATATTTCATTTATTCATTTTCTTAAAGTTTCTTAATTATTTTGTTTATGCGAGATAATAGCACTAGGAACTTGTTACATGTAATTTCATCAAATCATCGTAAGTCTTAAGTATTGGCAATTAAATGCTATTATTCTATTAGTTACTCCTGCTTTGCAAATGCAAATGCTTTTGTATACATAAACTACCATTTTACGACTTTTAGTTGGACAAAAATATCCATTATTGGTTTCAGAAATCTTACTCTATATAATAGTACATATAACTCTCAAATAAAATCATATCATAGCACTCCTCCTCCTATATCTAAAAGGCACACATACATAAAATAAAAAATCCTCTACAGAACTTCATTTCAGCTACATATAAATCATGATCCTTGAAAAAAATATGATTTTCGTGTTCTCTCCTTTTCTTGTGAGTGTAGATACATTTTTGTCCTCAGGTCATAAGAGCGCCGAGGTATTTAGTGAATGATAGATCTCTTGAGGCAAGTCTATAAATAGTTGGACATGAACGTAATTTCTCGGTCTCATCCGTGTTTTATGATCAGCTTAGCTAGAAAGAGCCCTTCAGGCAATGAAATATTTGATATCGCACTAATTCTGAGAAATAACACTTGAGGGTATCTTATATATATATTTATATATTCCTTCCAAATATGGATAATTTTGACGCTAAGGTATGTTTATGAGAGATTCAGGGAATATTCTTAAATCTTTTGATAATGAACTTCTTTATGCTGAATGAGCTATTGATAGCTTTTCTATAAAAATAATAGGAAAATATTTAATGTTTAGAAATATTTTTCTGAAGTATTAGCAAATGTTTTGGTTACATAGTCTGTGTCTTATGCGTAATGTACAGAAGTAAATAAATGCTTTTATAATAATAATAAATTATGTTTTGTTAAGATATATAGATCAATAACATTTACTTCACATTTTCAGTTTGTAGACGATAAAGTTTTTTAATAATTATTTTTTTAACTTAAGAACCCTACAGAGTATATCATGTTTATTAAAAATCTAAAATCAACCTATTAAATTCTCAAGACAATTCATTTTATCACACGTTGGTTAAGATGCATTAAAATATTCAGAAGAATTGTTTAAATTGAAATTGGAAATTTCAGTTTGCTTTGTGAGTTATAAAGTAATTTCTTAGAATATTTAGAAACATTTATTTTTCTTATCTAAGTCAATATTTATATAAAATTCAAAAATGTTCCATAAAATAAGTGAATATATGTAACTGAAGTCATTCAAGCTTATCGACATTTTAAATACGTGGATTTTCAAACAAGCGTAATTTACAATACGTGAATAATTTTTAAATGTTTTAAGTGGACTGTTATACTAATGTGAATTATTTCAACCAATTCCTATAATTTAATTTCTTATAATTTAAGATATATATATTCTCTTATTATTTATGCCATATAATCAGTTCTAAAGCACCAAAAATAATCTAATTATTATTCGAATAGCAATAAACGATTTCTTACACTTAAATCTGAATACGTGTTCACTATACATTTTTAATTCCATTTTCGAATTATTTTCACTGATAATGGTTATTCTGATTTGAATGCTACATTTGTATCTCGGCGTTGAGTTTTGATGATGAATTATTGCTGCTTTTTAGAATAGTTACACATTTTTCAGTAAATTCCTGATAATATAGTTCTTTTTCTATAACTCATAACCTATTAATTTCAATCGTTATGTCTTATATTCAAAATAAAAGCTTAGTTTATGTCTTAAAGTTTTAAATCAAAATTTTTGAAATAGGACAAAACCATAAAAAAAATCGTCAAATTTAAAAATTAACTTTTAATTTGCTTTTTAGACAAAATTAGTCCCAATAATATATTATAAATAATTTCTAAATTCTAATTATGATACACATGAAATAAAATGCAAATTAAGTATCGTAAGTTATTATTAAATAAAAATATTTTTTATGAAATGAAACAAGAAACATATTAAAACTATATGAATAAAAAAAATTAAGAACTGAAAATAAATGTGTAAAAAGTATACAAAACGGGGCTATAATAAAAAATGGATTGAGGTAATAATGTCTATATTACCAAATTTCTTCTAATTCATAATACGAAATCAATTTTATGAAAATTTATTAGAAACTAATAAATATTTGCTTTCTTTCGTGCTCATATATAATCGATTTTTATATACAGAATTTTTCAAAAAAATGTGAAACAAGCAATAATCTTGTATTTGTGTGATAGAAAAACGAGTTTTTATAGAATGTATTCTTATGCTTATTTATTATACTACGTCTTTAAATAGGAAATTGTCTATCAGTAAAAAACTTCTAGATTTAAGTACATACTAAAAAAAAACAAAATATGTTCACCATATTTACACATATTTATTATAAATACAGGAGTGGACTTGTAAACTCTTATATGAAGTTCGTTCTAAATTGATAAAAAAGGCGATAAGTTGTATACTGACATTTAACATTTATTAAAGTATGGCACACGCTCATTTTTACTAATCATATTTAAAGTATTCGCAAATTAAATAATAATAATAATAAATAATATTATTAATCAAGAGTCAAAAGAAAAAAGGAATCAGAGGGCTACAATTATTTTTTAAATAGAACCTAACTTAATACCACATCTCAACAGCAAAAGTCCCATTTGGAATCACTTAAACAAAATTAAACTCCTTACCATCTAGGCGTACATTTTCGTAAGGGAAGAATCTGAAGTTTCCAGCAGAAAACACTTAAGTTGTGGCGTTATAACCAAGATATGTGTAGACCCCAGAGACGTTCACTAAAACCGCTTAATAATTAGCTGTGCACAGTTACATTCCTGCTGAAAGGCAAACGATCCTAGAAATTTATTGTTTGAGGTTATGCTCAAAATTATGGTTTTCATTAATATGGAAATAGGAAGATTAGAGATGATGAAACATGTTCACAAACTCAAGTTTAAATTTTGAGTATACTCTCAGATTTGTAGACCGTGATATATAACAATGAAACCAATAATGCTCCTTTTGCTCTCTGTTTTTATTTATGTCTTATAGGATTTTATTATAACATTTTATTTAAATATTTAATAAAATATTGATATAAAATGCATTTTAAGCTTTAAGATTTTATTTAATACAAATGGTTTCCAAATTCCAAAAAATAATAATAACGAATAAATGCGATACATCAGCTTTGTCGACAAATCAAATGAGAAATCATTAACTAAATTGTTTTAAAAAATTGAAAATTGTAAAATTGGTTAATACAGAATTAACCAATTTTACAATTAATACAGAATTGAAAATTGTAAAATTGGTTTCTACTTTTTCCATAATAATGCCCTATTTCAAATTCTATTTTACTATGTATTTTACAAAACACCTAAGAATTACGTTTGACATATACCGAAAGTAAATTTTAAGCAATCTGCTTCCAAATAATTTTATGATATTATTATAATATTGAATCCATAATAATACTAATATCGTTTAACCCGTGTGATATTCTAACTTGTTTCTTTCTTCCAAATATTTCATTAACTCGTTCCTTCAAATTAAAATAGTTTTAGAGCTAAATTAAATTAATTTAAACATGAATCCAAATCATTTGGAATTGTTTCACAGATGCACATATCGGCAAATCTTATTGTCTTATAAACAATTTCAAACGAAGATTTTTTTTCCTAGCTGTTTAGAACTTAAATTGTTTTCGCAAGAGAGAGAGAGTTACAAAAACTGTTACTTTTAAAAAAGCGAAAAAAAATTTCAATTCCATAAACATACTTTAAATTAGGTAACAGATTATTTATTTCATGATGGCGTGTGTTCTAATTCTTTTGTTATATTTTTTTTTATATCAATACCATAATGTTTTTCAAGTTCTTGTTTTTCATATTCGTTTCTCATAACTAAGCAGCAATAAACTCTGTTATGTTCAAATAAAAATCATAAAGCATATAATTGTGTACTTCAATTTCATTTGAACAACTTTTACTTTTAACAAAATTATTTATTTATTTGTTCTTGTTTTTACTAAAAATGCAATAAAACAACTATTACGTTTTATTATGTAATAAGTAAATCTATATATTGGGACATTTGTAATACATAGAAAGTCTTTCATTTTATAAAATCTTAAGATTTGCGATAAAGCTGAAAATGTATTGAAAGTTACTTATATCATTTAAAAATATATATTTTAGAAAGATTAAATAATCATTTGACTTTAATAATAATTTTTATTCATAAATTTCTGCTTTGAATTATAAAAAAAGTTTATTTTCAGTACTAGTTATCAGATTCAAAAACTACTAAATAGCAAAATTATAAATGTTTCAAAGCTTAGAAAACTGACTTTATTTAAAACTTTTAATCAATTGTGCCATGCAAAAAATTAACATAAATCCAATTAAAACATTATTAAAATTTATAAAATATATGAACCTAAGTAGAGGAAAAAAATTCCTTTTTAAATAATTATGATTCAAAAGTTGCATTTTATCAAAAATATAAAACTGACAATTTTGAGTTCATAAAATAAAACAATTTTCATTAATTTACTTAATTTTCCAACTTTAAACTGTCTACATTTATTTAACCTTTAACTGTTGCTATATGGTTTTACATACGAGAGAGTATCTAAACATTAATTAACAACCGAAAGATATTTGGATAAAATTTATTATTCACATTAGTTAATTCTTATGTACATAATGTTGTAAATTACAATTCCCGGACAATGCAACCACAGTGAAGAAAGTAGAGGATTTTATCTCATTAAATAAAAGAACTATAATCAAAATTTCCATGAATGAGACTGATTTACGGTGGAAATTTGTTCTCAAAGAGCTGCATGTGTCAAAGGTGTCAACACAAGGGATTTTCTGATTATTGGTTCCCTTTCAGAAGCAAACTCTCCAAGATCTATCAAGAGAAATATTAAATCTTTTTAGCAAGTCGCTAAGCATTTGTTTTTGTTTGCTGGTAACTATGCATGAATCTAGGATCTATCAATATGATCTAGAGATCAAAGAGATGAACACAGAGTAGATGCATAACAACTCATTTCCTTCCAAAAAGACTGAAAGACAAAAATTTTGCAGGGAAGACCATGCTATCAGTTTTTTTGGGGGGGATTCTTGTGGAATCTTGTTAACATACCTGGGGAAGGTTAAGACTATCACTGGGGTACATCTCCGTACACTACTGATCAAATTGTTTAATGCTCTTATCAAGAAATAACAAGGTAAATTCAGCAAAGGTGTCTGTCTTTTTGACGACAATCATTTTGAGATGTGGTTGAAGAATCAAAACCATGTGACTTTCAACCTTTGCCACATCCAGCCTATTCTCAAGATCTCACCAGAAGTGATCTTTACTTGTTCTCAGAACACAAAATCAAATCGCAGTCTTAAAAATGTGACGACACAGATGTTGTCGTATAAGATGTGGACCAATGGATTTCGACGCAATCGGTTGAGTTCTATAAAGATGGCTTTAAAAGGGTCATAAAATGCTGAAAGAAGTGTATAAGTCTGAATGGTAGCGATGTGAAGAAATCTTAATAATAACAAATAAAAATAAAATTTCTTTATTTGATTATTTTCCGTAATAATTAAAATTTCATGATGTGCTTTCGTACTGCAGCCACCCATAAATCATTCCACAGCTCAAAATCGGAAATGATTCTTGTTTTTTTTTTTATTATCTTTTGTGGAGAATTTCAAGGTTACATACCAAGAATCATCTCTGAAACAAGATTTAAAATCTTTTAGTTTAATTTTAGTTCCGCATCCTGGCATACTGCGCTATAGCCTTTATAGGACAGATAGTGAAATCATATATTACTAATATTATTCAGGATGCCTGTAATATACTAAAATAATATATTTGTTTTATAACCTTAGGCACAAAATGGAAGCATTCCATTTAATTCATATAAGATTAAATAATCTATGTAATGAATAATTTATTATTTCAAGAAATTTCTTTTACAAAGAAGGTATGACTGCAATATTTAATGTATCAAAAAAACCCAAGAAAATCTCTTGAAATCAAGAAATCAATCTAGAAAAATTTGGAAAACAAGAAATCATAGCAATATATAATTTTGCTAAGATATTGCACAAATAAGTAAAACATTTTTTTTTTGTTTTGCTAATGTTTCAATACCCTAATACTACAGGGTGATCAATTTAAAAGAGTACTTTTTCTTATTACTTCTTATACTTTCATCGACTTTGAATCAAACATTCTTAAAAATATTGTAAGAACAATTTCTTCCTCGGTGTTATTTCTTCGTATGATACCATAAGTGTTTAGACCTAATCCATGCTAATAAAGATCAAACACAGATGTTATATTATGTGGGTATTTCTAGAAACTCTCTCTGTTAAAACCTTTACAAAAGCAAAATAGGGACGTCACAAGGTTAATTAGACAAGTTGATCAATTCCAAAGAGCACTTGTTGGTTTTTCTTATTACCCTTAAATCTGATGGACTTGGCAACTATTCTGACCCTAAATTATAGTTTTTTGAACCATGTTTAAATGTGGGAGATAATTTTCAAAACTAATAAAGATCATAAGTGCTGTAACAACTTTATTCGTAAGGTAAAACAAAAATGGAGACACACAATGTTATTTAATACTGTGTAAGTGAATTAAAAATTTGAGATAAATAATGTTTTAAAAAACATAATTTAATTAAAAAAAATTACGTTATGATTTCTTACAGCAAATGTTGAAAATGTTCGCCACCATTTTGAATGCAAGCATAAACACATCGAACCAAGTTTTTTGACGCACTTTATTACATTGATGGTGTTATTGTCGAGATTTCTTCAGTTATTATTTGCTTTTATTCCTCGATGTTTGCAGAACTTCTCTGGGAAACTCTATCTTTGAGATAACCCCAGAAAAATATCTAACGGAGTGCGGTCTAGTAACCTTGGTGGCCAGAGGTCTATTAAAATTAAACGAATTCATAAAAGAATTCCTTATGCACTTTCATTGTTAGGTTCATAAATGGATAAACATAAATGGAGTGGCTTCCGTCTTGCTGAAACAAACAGTAACTGTCTTGTATCTCAAGTGAAACAATAAAAGTTTGAATCATGTCCAAGTGCAATTCGGAATTCAGTAAAATCAAAAAATTAGTTCATGCGGATGATTTTTATTGTTGTCATTCATATTCTTACGAAATGAGTTTTCAAAAATAAAAAAATAATAAAATAAACAGTTGAAAAAAAGTCGATAACTTACTCAAATCATTTGCGCATAATCGTATTACAAATGATCTTAACACGAATTTATGTTTAAAAACTAGTTTTCGCATCCAGAAAGTGAAAAAAACAATACCCGCCCATTGTATATAGACATATATAAATAAGTAATGACGTTGAATATCTTGCTACTTATAATATAGATGTGGATAACACGAAAAACAAACGGGTACTCTTTTAAATTAATCACCATGTATAACTACAGATAAAAGGGAGTTCATGCTAAAATTAGCTAAACAATAAACAACCTATATGAATCAAAGGCATAAGTAGACAGTTAGCCTACATAACTCAGACTGACGATTCAAAGAATTATGACGTTATATATTAGAGACAATCTAGATATTTCTTACGAATTTGGTGATGAATTGGATCCACAAAAAAATTCTCTTATGTGGACTGCGAAGGAAATGAAATAGCATATAAATGCTTGATATGCCTGAAACCATTTTGACTCGAATATTTGGTTTTGGTTAATATAATAATACAATTCAACTTCTCTCTGTTTGCAGAGTAAATATTATTTGAAAATTAAAAACACATTTATTTTGTTATGCATTGTAATTATACTTATGTAGACAGTGAGGTGATGAGATTGTTCATTCCGAATCTACGATGGTTTGCTCTTACGCAAAGGGCTGGTTGTCTAGGGGGGTAATTCCATTACCGGACTCTATTATGATTTCGTAGGAATTCAATGATGAGACTCGTAGTAGCTTTACTTGTTTATTAGGACAGATGATGAAGAGTGAAAAATATTTACACTATGATTTGACGGATAGGCCAGTTCGTCGGATAAAGATAGATGACTGCCTCATTTAACCCATATTGGCGAAGGGCTCTTCAACGCGCTCGGGCGTTTGAAGTTTACTTCCGACGCGGGTAATGCAAAGTAAAAGAGAAGCGGAAAAGTGGGGGAAAGAGAGGAGAACGAGTGTCACTCAGTTTTTGTTCTGGAATAGGTGGCGCTGCATGAGTTTATCACATGACTCTGATTCGTGGTGCCATCTATTGAGTATCGGAGGAACTGGTTTTACAGTAAATTGGAAAATAAAGTTAAATGCTTAATAATTAGCTGGAAAATCCTGCACTTATTATAAATTATTCTTTTTTCCATGGGTATTTTTAAGAATGTCAATAGTGATAAAAAAATGGATTTATTTTCTAAGGAAAAAAACGATTCTTTCTTGTTCTAAAAATAAAATATGAAACTAATCTTGTATTTTTCTAAAACCAGGTATAGCTGTAAACATCAAAGGAAAAATGAATATAATATAATTAAAATTTAGTGGTTTTAATGAATTGAAGTTAGTTCTTTTTTTTATTTTGTGCAAGAGGTTTGTTAGACTCCCAGCAACTGCTATGTGACGAAATTCATCTATAACAGTTAAGAGTTTTTTTTGAAAGTTATTTCATGTTGCAATATAATATGATAAAAAAGATTGTGCTTCATTTATATTTTGATTTTTAATTGCTTATTTATGAACATAGACACAGAAAAAAAAACTAGTGTTTAATATAAAATGTACTAAGCGTTCTAAAATAATGTATTTTGGGATGTAATTTATTGGGCATAATGTTTAATTGTTGAAAAAATAGACTGTGAAAATAATTTGAAATTTCAATTATTATTTTGAAATCATAATCAAAATCAAATATAACTGTTGTGTTTTTATATACTCACTGTCAAATGATCAATATTATATAAGTAACTGATTATACTCTTTTACCTCTAATTGAAGCTTTAATAATTGAAATCTGAATAATCAAAGCAATCAGTTACAGCAATTATATTTCTTCTTACAAAAGGATTTTCGTCGAGTCGTAGGTTTCAGCCTTGATGCCATAGTCGGGACTGGTGCACATTTACTATACCGATGCTACAAGTCCTCTCATTGACATGGTGGGGAAGTTAGGAATGAGAAGTGCCAGCTCAGGTGTCGTACTCGTCACTTGATTGAGGCTCAAAATTACGAGGTCCGTCACCCAGAGCCCTCTGGTGCTTCTAGAGCGACATAAATGGAACCAATGAATCCTTTAAAATGCATACAACGTGAAAAGAAGATAACCTTATGCTCCTCAACTCATGCATCCGAGGAAAAAAAATATTATTTTACCATCAGTACGAAAAAAGTTTGTTTTGAAAAGCACAATCGAGTAATAAGGCAAATCTATATATGTATGAAATACCACTGATTGACTCATCACGAGATCTCAGACTATACAACCGATTGACTTGAAATTTGGCATAGTTACTCATTTTCGATGTAGTCGCTCACTAAGAACGGATTTTACGGAAGTCTTATCCAAAGTGTAATTTTCATCCGATAATTTACTCTTATTTTATTTTTGGCAACTTTATCGCCGAAAATGATATGACCGATGCCAAACGGAGCATATTTTGTTATATGTATTCTGTGTATTGTCACCAATTAAGTTTACTTGGTGAGATTTGCGCAGGCGCAATGAAAAAATGCCAAATAATTTTATATTGAAGCGTTGATGAAGGATTGGCAAGATTTTGGCGAAGAGGCTCTTCATGCTAAATTTTGTGCATGTCGAAAATAAAAAAAAGTACATATTTAGCAATAAAAATAAATGAGTTTGGAATCCCAAGGTTGGTGGAAGTGTAATTTAGCCCCAAAACATAGCTTGATTTTGAAAAATACTAAAATGGTCTCTTCATATAGAGTGGCGCACATGCAAGACAATCTTCGTTTACTGGAGAACCTCGCTACATGCATGAACGAACTCAAGACGCTGTGACATACGTAAGATATTTTGGACTTCCCGACTTTTTTTTTTTCGACTCTTTTTTTTAGTATTGGAAATTTAGGACAAAACTCTTATGATAGACACGTGTTCATTGCGAGAATATTTCATTTGAAAGTTAAGCACATGATGAATCTTCTAACAAAAGGTTGTATCTTTTTCAATATTAGGTGTAACATGTAACATACGGTGGAATGAGTTTTATCCATATATATATATGGGGTGACTTTTTACTAATTTTTTTTATTTTTCTCATATGTTTGAAAGTGGTGAATAACCATTATTAAAGACAATCAATTTCTTAAAATTTAAAATTTAGACTATCATTATCGTTTAAAAATTGAAAATTTTCTTGATATAATATGTATCGGTTGCGAAATGTAATATTATCGTCTGCCCAGCGAAGCGGGTGGGTATCAGCTAGTGTATTATAAATATCCTTTATTTTTAAAATTTTTTTCTCTTTTTGAAGATTCTAAACAGAAAAATAAAAATGAAGCAAAATTTTTATGCATTAAATTCGCTCTACCTGTTCAGGTGAGATTTAGTGTTATTCCTTTTCAAGAAATAAAAAAGGAAAACACAATAATTTTTTGTTCCATCGCATTGCAACAAATTAGGCGTTCCTAAGGAGAGTATATTTTACCTATCCTTTTGTTTTGTTCCGCAATAAAAGAGTGAAGAATGTAAAGGAAGAAGAAAAGGGGTTGCTTTACGACTCCATATGAAGCGGTTCTACAATCAGAGTGTCGGACTAGGATATAAAAAATATTCGACTATCTATGCAGAAATTATGGCTTTGGTTATTTCAGAAATGTCGTGATATTGGTTTGATCCTGAAACATAAATGTAATTTGTAAAATTAATCCCAGAGGAAAATAATCTTTGTTTTAATAAAAAAAAAATTTAGTGTTTTATTTTTTGAAATAAAGTTAACTGAGAAAAAGTACAGCAAATTGTTTACATAAATAACAACTCTAGATTTTTTTTTTAATTTAATGCATTTTTATAAATTGGTTTTGTTGCTCATACAAGTTCTGCTGAAACCTATTTTCTGTTTTTATTATGGCTTGATTATTATTAATAATTAGAAATACTATTAGTATAATTAGACACTTGTAAAACCCACTTTCTGTGTAATGTTTGAGTTTTACCAGAGGTTCATATTCAAATCGAGAGGTTTTATAACATTATTATTCTACTTTTATTATTGAGCAGCTATTCAAATGTTTCAAATGATCTAAAGATTGTCATCAGGCCAATAGCATCAATGATTTAAGTATTTGTACCAAGTGTGGCTGTTGTAAAATCTCTAAAAAAAGACTTAAAATAAAAATGGATGCTTTTATTAATGTAACTTCTTTTTTGCTAAACATATTTCAAAATAAACCTCCAGAAAACTCAGTATTCTGTCAAACGCATTATCTTTATTATTATTTTTTTTTTTTCAAAATTTATTCAATTCTTGAAAGCTTCAGTTACAAAAGTAAAAATAAGTGAAATTATTCATACATTGAAATTGACTTTCCTGTTTGGTTCAAAGATAAGTATTGTATATTTTCGGAGAATAAAATAAAAAAGTAATGCTTAATTTTTGGCTCCATCGCTTGGCAACAAATTGGATCTTTTTAGATACCACCTTTTCTTCTACCCACTTTCATCTTGAACTAGAATAAAGAAAAGAGACATGCAAATATTGAAGAAATGAGGTTTCTTTATGATCTTACACGCAACGGGTATTCAATAAAACGTTTGTAATAGGACATAAAATATATTTCTTTATCACTCACGACAATATCATAAAATTTTATATGAATTTAGGTTGTAAATATGATGCTTCGACTTGTAAAATGAAACTTGGTTATACTCAGCCATCCTCTTTTCTCGGATTGCTGAGTGTAACCAAGATGTATTATTCTAGATATGCTCGTTTTTGATCCTGCTTTGATTGACTCGTCACTTATTAAAAATGTTCTTCGAGAATATGTGAGGGTTATTACTGATGAACCATGTAATTTTGAATATCAATTCATGCAACGAGGAATGAGCGTTGCTTATGTCGAGTCGTGGGTTCCTGTAAAGCTTCCACTCAAGACCTGTTAGGAAGCGAAACTTATGCTCTTTATATATGTTAAGGCTCCATGGCTTCCCGTTTAAAGGGTGTGAAAGCTAACAGAAGACACATAAGCTCAGGCGTGTCTTTGTCACATGTGACCGAGGTAAAGTATCTCATAACTTTTATTTTAAATTTTGGAAGAAACTTTTATGTTTTTACATTTCTAGTTTCACTTTCATGCAGAATAATAACTAAAACAGTTAAAAATAATATAAATATGCAAGTATTTTCAAAAGTTTTAAATTTCGAATAAATTTAAAAAACTTAACTCCTGAATATTTTTAAAAATTGGGCTTAAAAAATATTTCAAAATTTTTCAAAAACATTTGCTGTAATATATTTTAAAAATATATTACTAGTTCATGGACTAGGAAATTTTAATTATTTCTGTTGATCAAAATTTACAGCCAGTAAAAGATACAAGCTGGGAGTGTATGACAGTTTTTCAACACTTTTAGAAGCAGATTCAACTATAACTTCCCTAACAATTATTCAGTTTGATAGCTGTGTGACATTGGGCTATTCGCAGTTTCTCTTCACTAACCTTGGGGACTTTTAATTAAGATTGATTGCTTTTGCTAAACAACCTTTGCCCAACCAAAAATGAAACCTGAATATGCAGATAGAAAGCAGGTAGAAATGAAGTGAAGCGGGAGAGTTAGGAAATATATAAACTCCGATTGAAAGTCGCGATAAAGAGGTTGAAGGAGAAGTGGAAAGAGATATTGAAGGAGGAGTTGAAAGAGGGGGAAAGAGAGGTTGAGGTGGATGATTAGAGTAAAAGTGGCGTGATTCAAGAAATTTAGTTATTACAGTTTTCAACAGTTGATCCAGAGTCTGAGTTGCAGTTGAGGAAGGATTAGTGGTAAGAGGCTGTTAGATTACTATTGGTGGGTTGAATTAGGTTAATAGAATTCTTACCCGGGAGAGCATAAATAATTGTTGTTATATTAATTAGAAGTTAATAAATTCCGTAAATATTGTTCTAGTGTCTCTTGATTGATTATTGTGTCTTAGTGTTTAATAACTGAGTTAGCTACGGCACAAGAGTCAGCCCGGAACAGGCAGGCGTCACAGATGTTATTCCATTCACTATATAATACCGCTGGAAAACATTGTATGAAATGTTATGCAGACACTATTTCAGTTCTAGAGATATTACCTTTGAGTTATCATCAAATTGACACAAATAAAATATTTTTCTTCATGTAAAACAGTGTTTAAGCATTATACGAATTCATTTCTTCAGTTCAAATCAGGCATAGCATGTAATTTTATACCTTCAGGCTTTTATGTCTTACCTTCCCTCTTTGTTATTTCATTAAACTTCCTCTTTTGAGGTACCCTGTTTTTTCTCTGGATGATTTTGTGGGAGGGGAGGAATATTGTTTCTAATTACCCACTCGAATATTGTCAAAAGAACTAAAATAATGCACGGTATACTAACCTACATTTTTACCAAAAGCTCTAAAAAGCCTGATATACCGCTAAGACATTTGTTAAAAATTATAACAGCAACATGGGTAGCCAATGAAAAAGTTTTGATCTCTATTAAGATCAGTTTCGGAACAATTTGCCATCTAATTTGTAATTTTGACAGCTAGAACGACAGTGGAAGAATGCTACTATTACAGCACTTTATATTGCTTCGATGTTATGAATATTACTTCGAATAGCTATTGCATAATATTTTGAAACTTTGCCTATCATAACATTAGTAAGCTTTCCCTTTCCACCAAGTCTTTCCTTGTGTTTTTTAAGTTTTCGAAGTCGGCTACGTACTATTTTATGAATATGCTCAATCATTCATATTTGAGGACTCTACTAATACTATATATACATATTTAAAAGCAAGCGAATTTTAGGAATCACCGTCACCATAGAAATAAATATATTTCAAAATCTTAAATTACATGAATACTCAAAATTCTTGCACAGACAAACCGATCCTAAAATTGAAACTGAGCCCAAATGATTGTAGGAATGGACATTTTCGACAGGGCTTTCGGAAACCTTTAATCCGTTGAAATTTCTGCAATAATTTGACATCATTTCTAATTCCAAAAGTTTTTCACAATACTGATCGATAAATCAACAACGCAAACGCTTAAAGATGAATGACTACATTTTTGCCAAGTCCCGTCAACGAATATACCATATTTTGTAATTTCAGAGTTAGAATATTTTTAATATATTCACTTTAAAATAACCATTAGAGTAGATACTTCCAAAAGTTTTTTTTTTTTTTCATATAGTCAGTATGTCCCATTTATCATATACGGAATATTCAATATAACATACGTTTTTTTTTTTTCGCAGTTGAATATCAACTTCATATTATTCACATTCAACAAGCAAACTGCAAATTACTGATGTTTTCTTGTTTAACTCTAGTCTTAAAGGAAACAACAAAATTTCAATTGAAGCGTTTTAAAATTATACTGATAGTCAATTCAAGCGCAGAATCTTCTCATTGGTAAGGATTTATTTTAAAAAAACTGGGACAGCCGAAATTGAGAAACTCTCTCTCCAAGAAATTTAAATTATTGATTCTATTATAATTTTTAATGTTCCATTATATCCTTATTCGTTGTTCTTCAAGCAATAAAGTTCTATTCGCTAGATGCATGGACATTTGTTAGCTTCACTATTTTCATAAAACTATTACCAATGAATTTAAATTTGATAGAAGTTTATTCATTTCTCCGATTACCCAAAATAAATATATAAAATAAACAACAAAATGATAAAACAACTATTAATGATTAAGAAAATAATATAATTAAGACTAGAGAAACTAATTTAGTAGAAAAAATCACAGAGAAAACGTTTAGAACACGTTTCTAGAAGAAATGTTTTCTAATTAATAGTTGTAATCTTATTGTTTTTATTATAATTAATTATTAAAAGAGCACAAATACTTTCTAATTAAATTTTGTAGTTAAAAGGTTTTTTGATATTTCTCATCTCCAGAAAAAAAAATCTTTTTCATAGCTTTTAGATAGGAGGCATAAAATCTGGATTACGTGCCTCAACTTAAAAGAAAAAATATTTTTGCCCTTTTTTCACAATTCCCAATTAGAAGTTGATTTTTATGTTACTTGCATCACACGAGATTAGTTCAATCAGCCTAATAATAAGAAAAAATAGCCAATAACTAATCGACATCAAAGTCTGTTTTGGGTGAAAATCTATGATTTTTATTATAAAATAACTGACATTTAAGAATCCTTAAGCATTTACATATTTCTTAAAAATGAAAGAAAATACAATTACTTCTAACAAGTCATAAGTTAAACTAGAAGTAATTACAATGAACTTTTCCACTCTCTAAATAAAAACTTATGAGTTATCCTCCTGTGTAATTTTGAAGTAAAAAATATCTTTCATTTCCATTTTTGGAATAAAATATATTGTAATTATAAAAAATGAAATGAACGAAAGCAAATATTTTCTCATTTTGCAATTAAGATTGCAAGCGAAGCGAAGAATTTTTAATTAAGATTCAAGATATTTTAGAATACGTAAATCTTGTTACATAGTTCATTTGGAATCCTAAATATTTCATTTGTTAAAATAAGTTATTGCATGGTTTAGTAAATTTTTAGAAAATCCGTTAACTTGCGAAATTTCAATTTCAATTCGATATACATTACAGATAAAATTATGATTAAAATATATACACCTCACATACAAAAAGAAAAAAATGTTTGCTACAAATCACTGCTTGAGATTCAAGCATTCAAATCTTGTTATTTTAAATAATTTTATAACTGTACTAAAAACCATCGTGATAAGTTTAAGTGGTGTGTTATGGTTTGGAAGTAAAGGGAATGAGATAACATTTAAATTATCATCTTTGTTACTTGACCTTGGCTCGAAATTGCTAGTTAATTACCTTATGTATTAGTTATATTAAAACATCCTACGTTGAAAATTCTTTTTTATTTCAGTTTTATTGTGAAACTAATTGGTGAACTTAAATCAATAGTAACTATAATTTGCATATATATTTTCAGATATCCTTGAAAAACACTAAATGATATTTATATGAACAAGTAATACACGACTAAATTTCATCTTTTATCAAAGAAACACTAGTTATATTTTGTAGCATTTTACATTTTATGTTGTAGATTCGAATGAAATGAAATGTCTTGTTTTGGAGGAAAACCAGATGAAATAACATCTCAGAATTTGGAGTAATTATAATTAATAGCAAAGTATTTTCATTTAAAAATATATTTTCTAGTTTAATACCAAAAATTTCAATTAAATTTCTTCATAGGCTTCTGTAACCACTATAAGAATTTTGTTTAACATATACGATTTCTCTATATTAATATAACTGTCTTTATAGAATAATAAGAAACTATGAATATTTAATTATGGTGGAATTGTCATAATAATTCAGGGTAAACTTTTGTTTTTACTACTTTTTAGGTTTTTTTAGGTTGTTTTCTGTCATGCAACGCACAATTTTATATCAGAAATTGCAATAACTAAGAAAAAAATTTCTTAAGAAAGGAGTTACATAAAGTTTAACATTTACCGTCTGAAATACCACTTAACGATTGAGATCAATCCAATTACACTGCAGATCCTTGAATGTTTTGAGATAATACACTTTAAAACAAAATTTTTTCCATCAGATAATATACGTGATAATATCAACGAGGTTTGTATTCTGAAACCTATTCTCTGCACTCTGTTCCTAATACTAAAGTCAGTTGACAGCACTGAATAATTGGCTAAAGCTGTTATACGCATCGTAAAGCACTTAAGTAAATTTAGTGAGTGAAAATTTCACAGCCTCAAGAGTTAAGGTCAGCAATCTAATCGATAATCGACAGAGCACACTTATCTCTAATGAAATACTGATCGTTACTGAGGATATTGTATCTTATCCATCAGCCTTTCAAGTTAGAGAACACGATGAATTCACATTGGTGTCGTATCTTCTGCTTAGATTACGACCTGTTAGGATATAATTTCTCTATAAATCAATATAGCATAGTCATGATTTACATGCAGGAAAATTACCAAAGAAATGATGATTTAATTCGTATGGTTGGGGCAAAATAAATCCAAACAAAAGCCTTATCAATTCTTCAGCTGTAATTTGTTAATAAAGTATTATCTTTTGGTTTGTAGAACTAACAATCGGAAATCATATCTTTTTAAACTACAAAGGTTCTACAAACTAATAAAAAGAGGTTACAAACTCAATTTTACTTTTTCTTCCATTTTCTTTCCCGTTCTATTTAGGTACTTTTTTAATAATTTGCATTTTTTCACTTACTTAAAAATATTAAGAATATTATCAAAAATCCTAAGCAGTTTTAATCATATTGAAACATTTTTCTTAATTATTTAGCATGGATTTTAGAGCATTTCAATAATTAATGCAATCTGTAGATTCAATGGGGTAAGTTGAAATTCTTTAGGGTTACTATTACATTTACTAATTCAAAATAATTCATAGTTAAGGTCAAACAGCATTGCGAAATAAGCAGCAATTTCAATTTGAAATTGAAATGTATATGAGTTAACGCAAACTTCTCACTTATAAAAAAATGATTCGTTAAACATAAACATATCCTTACCTACCGTAAGAAATTGCTTAGTGTTTAATTCAAATACAAAATTGATTAATAAGAACTAAGAAATATTTGTTCAGAAGTGAAAATACTGATTTTGCACTATGTTAAGGAATAGCAAAATTTATAAATTTATACTCTTTTAACAAATGCGATACTATTTTTTCAAATGTTTTGTGTTAAAATATGTAAAAGTAAAGCATTTATCTGTTTAATTATACAAAAAAAAAATGAATAAAATAACAAGAATACAGTTTCTTAAAATTGGTTCGTATATTGGAAAGCTTAGCAAAATTTTATTATTCACATTTTAAAAACACTCACTTCAAATAATCTTTAGTGTTCAAGTAATCGAAATAAATAAAAATATATTCTATGATTTTTTTTCAGAAAAATATATAAAATTACTATTACCAACTTCATTGTAAGGATTTTTAACTGTCATATTATTTAAAATACTAACCTAGATGCAGTTTTTTTATAGAATATAAACTTAATATAATTAAATTTAAAGACTCTTTTTTTTTACTTCAAAATATTTATAGGGAAATTAAAAGAATGGTGATGAAGTAAGATTATTTACAATATTACTATGTACTGACTATTTTGATTTAACTAGTTCCTTGGAGAAGGTTGGATAGCAGCACAAATTTGTAGCATGTTGGCGATGGGCATTGAAACACTCGTTGATGTTTGGTGTTTAGCTACATCGGGAGAAAAGAAAAAGGCGGAAAAGAAAGAACGGAGAAGAGAAAGAGCTAAGCGCTTCTCAGTTTTGTTTAGGATTTTGTTTAGGACTGCGTGAGCTATCACAGGACACTGATTCGTGGTGCCATCTGTACAGCAATAGATGAACTAGTTTTACAATATCATTAAAAATGCAGTAAATAAATTAATAATTAGCTGAAAAATCCTACACAAACTCATACACACACATTTAAAGTGGTGTTAATCTAAAAGGATTGTCGAATTCTTGTTTCAGATTCGTAGAACACTAAATCTTTTATAAAATAAATTACATATTTTTTCTTATTATGAATCCCGCAGTTCATTTTTTTAAAATTTGTTTTTAAAAATAACAATTGTGTCTGCAAAAGTAATATTGCACATTTAATTGCACATTTAAGAAGTACACGATTAATTACGACGGGGGCTTAAAAAGTACTAGCAATTGAAGACAGACGGCATGAATAAGAAAAGTGTTTTTATCATTTGGTGCTGTCATCTGTTAAACGGAGCGCCGATACAAATTTGACATTGGTTCAAAAGTTAGTTCTTATATGGTAGATATTTGCTACCAAATCAAAATTTGTTTGCACTTTGCGTCAAGTAGTCACCGTTGGTGAGACCTGAATTCATCATTATGCACCGGAAATCAAGCTAAAATTAAAACGTTGGGTTGTTTCCAGTGAATCTTGTCTTAGAAATCGAAGATAGTCTCATGAGCCAGAAAAGATTTGATGACGAATTTTAGGGGTGCTAAAGGAGTCATAATCACAAAGGCGAGTAGCTAAGAGTAACTAAGACTCTTAAGTGAGTCATGATGCTTACTAAAATTAAACCATTTTCGATGCAACGAGCCCCATCTCTTGTAATTCTATGGATTTATTTAATGACCCTTGAACTTCAGAAGTTTAGGTACTCCCTGTGAATAAGTTCGTATATATGAAGTAATCTGAGTAGACTCATGGTTTGAAATGTATATCATCAAAGAATTTGTTCTAGATTTTGTCGTCCGAGGCACATTAAACGTAATTCTATTTAATGTCATGTTAGCTTTCTTCGAAAGTTAGGTATAATATGCACTAACTTAGGTGTTACAATCAATGTTTGACTCTTCGGTTCAAAATAACGTAGGAAATAATATAGTGTGCATTAAGAAAATCTACGGTTCCTTCCCAGTAAGTTATCTCATTCAATTCCAGTGAGAAGCAAAGTAATACAGTTGGGTAACAATGCGTTGTCCTTCAATATAGTAACTTACTATTCTAATACATTATTCCATGCGCCAAGAAATGTAGATAAAGTCATGGTATGTGAAAAACCAGGACGTTTTAATTAGCACTGAACTTAGAACCTCTGAATTGTTACACCATCGTAATGTGTTACTGAGTTTACTTATTGATATTAAAGGGTGTCGGAAACTACAGGAACTATATACATTCTTTAAACTACAACTAATCATGATGTTATTCAGCATTGAGGAGTAGGTGTACAGACTATTGGAGCTTTAAATATTATTAAGAGAGTTTGTTCATCACCTAATACGACAAAAAGTATTATTATATTAATTTTCAATACCGAATGCATCTAACACATTACAGGAAACATTTCTAAAATGTATATTGAATTTTATTAATATTCATTTAGTATACTAGTTACAACGGAGGTAACAGTTGTAACTCCACAGACGGTATTTTTGCGAAACTAGAATGAAAGTTGCACATACGATAATTGAATTTCTCGGCTTTCAACATTAGCAATTTCATTAGGATCCTGGAAATGGTTGTCACGTAGCACGAGAAAAAAAAATGTCGCACCAGCTGAAAATTTACACCAACATTGAGGCACGCGGAACAGTATATTTTATGTGGGCAAATTTTTCACAAGTACGG
The DNA here is from genome assembly GCA_019974015.1 of Nephila pilipes. Lineage (NCBI taxonomy): Eukaryota > Metazoa > Arthropoda > Arachnida > Araneae > Nephilidae > Nephila > Nephila pilipes. Next base: position 416,182 of record BMAW01114523.1, on the reverse strand, counting down.
AGATTCAATATGAAATATCGGCAGTGTCTGAGAAACAGTTATGTTGTCATGTCTCAATATTATGAAACGGTACCAACAGATCTAGATGGTCGCACAGACTTAACATATGAGGAAAGACAAGAAACGCCTACAACGATGAGCACATTAGAGCTAAAACACCCGAAATCCCTTCATCAGTACGTAAAGTCATGGATAAGGGTTTTTTTCAATTACAAAGGAGATTTACATCAAGTTTACGCTGAAAGGCAAAATCGTTAACGTTGAGTCATACTAAAAAACAATAAGAAGTTTACGCAAAACTGTGAAGAACGAGTGATGTTGAAAGTTAAGGAAAGGCATTATCCTCTTGCAAGACAATATAAGACCACACAAGACATGCATATCAGATGATTTGCTCCTCAGTTTTAGAGGTTCTAGCAGCATTCAGTGTACATCAGTGTACAATCCAGATTTGACATTCTGTGTCTTTCACATGTTCGTTAAGATCAAAAAATATTTGGTAGAAGACAATTTTATACGGTGACCAGGTTCAGGCAGTTATTATAAGTTAGATCCAAGACCAAGGGGCGAGTTTCTATTGTCAGGGTATCGGACGATTAGTGCAACATTCCGACAAATATCTACAACGATTCGAAGATCATATACAGAAATATAATAATGTAGGTGCGACTTATTACATCGAAACCACTTCTCAATAATATGTTTTTGATCTACATAGTTCAATTTTATATTACTTTGAATGCCCCTAGTAAATTTATAATTCGAAATTTTAGTCTTTTTTGGAAGAATAATATTGACTTTTTACGTAAATATTTGCAAACAGCCTCTAGAAGAAACGTAATTATAGTAATTCGTTTCTTGTACAAATATAAATTATAAACTAGATACACAAATATAAAAGTTAAAAAATAATGTTCTTGCATGTGATTATAAAAAGATTGAATGGAGAGAAAATATATCAGGAACTACTATCGATCTTTTTTTTAAATACTATTATCATGAAAGGTGTCAGAAATTATTTTATTGTATAAATAATGAGCACAAAAACATCTATTTTTCCCTGAGGCAAACTACGCAATGAATATTCTGCTCCATTTCACATAATCAAAAAAAAAAAAAAATCTCCACGCCTGTATAAATTCCGCATTCTCAGTCAAGAAACTTTTTTTGTATTTACAAGAAGAAAAATACGTAAGGAAAAAAGAACCTAGTACCATTATCCTTAGGGTATTTTGGATTGGATAGCTGCATTATATATCAGAGAGGAAAGCAGTGGAAGAAGAAAGAAAAAAAGATTGTAGTTTTCTTCCCAGAAAAGCTGCAAAGTATTTCCTGAAGCCATAAGAAGTAGACTTTTGACTCTGTACAAAATGTTTCTGTCCACCATACATTTTTGATTTGAGCATATTCAACAATTTCATTTCTTCTAGAGTTAGGGACTGTTATCGATGGATTATAACATATCCAACATCGCGCAATACAACTAAACGTAAATTTAATATTTTCAAAATAATTGTTCGATCTCAAAAATCTGAAATCAATAATGTTTGTTTTTTTTATTGATGATAAGATATTAAATTAGACATTATGAATAAAGTGTAAGACTAAAAGAACACTAAATGTATCTAGCAAATTATAAAAATACTTTTCATTTCTCTTGCAATGTATGTGAAACTTATCAAAATTAAGTATGGAATACTGCAGCATATGGTAACTAATTTATTATTATTTCATACTTTTATAACTTTTTTTTAAGAAATATTATTTCAGAACATTATGAATCTACAGAATTTATGTCTAGTTTCTAGCAAAAGTTAACTAGAATTAATGTGGAAAATCAGGAAATCATAATATAAACTGATTATATATATATATATATATATATATATATATATATATATATATATATATATATATACCGGTGTTCAAAATTAAGAGAATTTTCCGATTTGGTAGATTATCTCTAGAACTACTGAACAGATTTCAATGAAATTTGGTTTGTACAAAGATTTGATATAATACAAAAAAATATCCATTCGACAGTTATTATACCACGCATGAATTTGCATAACACTCATTGGAGTCGCATGAAGGTATGAAACTGCATTTGCAGATTAGAACAAAAAAAAATCGTTCAATAGGGGGTATGATCCCCTTTTACGGATATACAGGCCTCGCAACGTAATTTTAAGCTGTAAATAAGGGAGTTTATGAGTTCTTGTGGCAATTGGTACCCCTCGTTCAGCAACCCTGTTTACAGGTCTTGAATGGTTTTGAGAGGGGGGGTGCGAATTGTAATTGCATTCTCCAGATCGTCGTATGCATGCTCTACAGGACTAAAGTCTGGAGATCTGGCTGGCCAAACCCTCCGGCGAATATCCTCACTTTCAAGAAATTCGTCGACCAAATGAGCTCTATATGACAGCGCTGTCATTAATTCAAAGGAAATCATTACGAACTGCATCCCTGAAAAGGGGAACAGAGGGCTTCAAGACATCATCCCTATTTCTCATTTCAAAGACATTGAGATGTGTGCGGCCATCCAACATGATACCTACCCAGACCATTAAGCCTTCGTTGCCGTAATGGTTGATTTATCGAGAATTGGAGGTCAGGTAGCAGCCCCTCTCCATGTAAGGCGAGAATCACTGGTCAGGCTGAAGTGGGACTCATCAATGAAGAGATTCGTTGCCCTTTGATCCATGCTCCAATCTCTATGATCTCTGCGCCATTTTAAGTGGACTCTCCTGTTCGCAGAATTGAGCGGGAGGCAAATAACAGGTCTTCTTGTAAACATCCCTCTCTCATGAAGTTTTCTGGAAAAAGTCACTCTTGAAACTCGGGTTCCTGTGACCGCATACAACTCATGACAGATCAGAGAAGCTGTAGCATCTCTGTTATACCTCTTTATAATGAAGAAATGGAGCTCTTCTCTGCCCATCGGAGCTCTTGTTTGACGTAGCCTAGGCTTTCTCTAGATGGATTCGAAATCCTGAAACTGTTTCCATAGGTTGGACACGACAATGAGCATTAAATCGAATTCTCTGGAAATCTGGATTTGAGACTGTCCTGCTTCTAGCCTATCCACAATTCGCCACCTTATTCCGTCATCTAAACGTTGGTGTTTGCTCAGTTTTACTATTTTAATTTTAATTTAAGCACACAAAAAATTGAAAAAAAATGATTGCTGCAAAAAAGAATACCAAGAAATTCGGCGAAATGTGCTAGCGAACGAAATGCTAATTTTGGCATGCGCGCTTATAAATCGTGTTTTTCGACTATTTCTCCTCCACACGTAATCATTTGCGTATTCCGCATTCATGTATTCGCTTGCTTGTTCCACGTACAAGATTTGCATCTTCGTTTCGAAGATGCAAGTATTGTACGTTTTACATATAAACAATTGTTACATTTATTGGTAGTACAATAATAAAATATTTCCTTTTTTTTATTCAGGATATTTATGTTACATCCAATTCATTAAAACATATGAAATTAATTTTTAACTGTATCTGTTTTATAAATTTGAATAAATCAATGTTTAAACTCTTAAACAATTTTTTTTATCTTCTTTCAGTTATGTACTAAAAAGGTTTGGCTATATTGCAAAGCGATGACATAAAAATATCAACTTATAGTTTCAGAATAAAATCAGTCTATTGAATTCCCCCTCCTACCATCTAGAAACGTATTGATATGTCAACCGAAAAATCTTTTTACATAATATCGTATAAACTAGTTCTTCTGAAACTGTGACTGGAGACATTGAACAAGTAACGAAAATTTAATTTAGATTTTTGAATTTTAAACAATAGTCCCAATCTACTCACTATCTTTAATTAAATGTTCAATTTTCTGTGCTACGCAATTGTAAAATCGCAACACTGGCAAAGTTGGGCTGTAAATCATAACGATATTTTAAAAAAATATCTACAAGCGCATAATTACAGAGGGTTAACATTCCAATTCACAATTTTCGCAAAAGTCCTTGACTGAATTTTTGATCGGAATTCCAGCTGAATTTTCCCACGATTTCTGAAAATGCATTAAGTGTACTTCTGCCATTTAGCACCATATACTTAGGTGAAAGCACATTTTTAGTCTTAAGTATTAAGACTAAAACTGTGCTTGAAAATGAAAAGTGTGAAATGTGCTTGAAATGTGCTTGAAAATAAGAGATTAAAAATTATCGTTCAACGCTGAAAAACGTGGAAGATACTTCAGTTCCAGAAGTGTCAATTATTGGACCAAGGTTTAATTTGTTACATACCAAGAAAGAACGTGTCTCATTAAAAGTTATTATATTTCATTAACATTTCTATGATTGGAACAAATTTTAAGAAATTTCTCTTTTCATTTTTTTTTTTTTTATTTTTTATTTTTTGTGTATATAAATAAGTATTATTTCAAATAAGCATTTCATTATAAATATTATTATGTCAATAACACATTTTACTATAAATGTTATAGTTTTAACCATACATTTTGCTCAAAGGTTCTACAAAGACTAGTTAATTTAACTTTAGTCATAAACTGTTAATCTGACACACAAATTATACCTGCTAATTAAATAAAATTATGACTGTTTCATTTTAATTTAATAAAAATATTATATAAAAAATTAAATAAACTGTAATTATAATTAATTAAATTATTAATCATTAAAATAAAATTCAAATTGAACAATTATTTTACAACGTTTTTCTGAATTTCACTTGGTGTGTGTGTGTGTCATCAAATTTTCGATCGTTAATTTAACCAACTTCCCATCAAGCTAGAGCTTTGAAATTTTGTATTCGTAATTTTGAAAAAATGTAAATTTGAAATTTTGAAAAGCTCATATTCGCCTAACAATGCAATATTTAGACATTTTCTACAAGTTTTAACTAATATTTCAATAATTTTAATAAGTCAAAATATCCCTTCCACTCGGCACTCTTAGGATTGAGGAAAAAAATTTCTTTCCCCCTCTGGGTACACCGGGAACTCCCCGTACGCCACGTGAGGTATCGTAAATCTTTTCTACTCACAAAGGGGAGATAGTAAGGGTTGCTGACTTTTAGTCAGTATTCACTCGCAAGAAAGAAAGATTCCAATATTTGGCGCCGTGTTTTATCACAATAATTTTTTCTGAATTCTGGTTCCCATTCTTTTTTTAATAGACTGACTTACAAACTTTCAAATGTATGTTTTGATTTTATGAGTATTATGAATTTTTTAATACTCTCAGAAATGTCTCTTTTTAAGTAAATTTTAAAGTTAAAAATAACTAACAGTTTTAACTAATATTTCAATAATTTTCTCTAATAAACTTTGCCACCATATAAAAACGTTGTTTTTAAAAACGTTGGTTTTTATATCGAATTTTTACAACTTTTTTCTGAATTTCACTTGGTGTGTGTGTGTGAGTGTGTGTGTGTGTCATCAAATTTTCGATCGTTAATTTAACCAACTTCCCATCAAGCTAGAGCTTTGAAATTTTGGGAATCGTTCGTACTCGCCTAACAATGCAATATTTATACGTTTGCGACAAGTTTTAACTAATATTTCAATAATTTTAATAAGTCAAAATATTCTTTCCTCTAGGCGCTTTTAGGATTGAGGGAAAAATTTCTTTCCCCCTCTGGGAGCACCGGGCACTCCCCACACCGCATGAGGTTATCGTAAACCTTTTGTACTCGCAAAGGGGAGATACTATCTCCCCTTTACAATCTCCGAGATAGTAAGGGTTGCTGACTTTTAGTCAGTAATCATTCGCAAGAAAGAAAGTTTCCAATATTAGGCGCCATGTCTTATCATAATAATTTTTTCTGAATTCTGGTTACCAATTTTTTAATAGAATTACTTACTTACAAACTTTAAAATGTATGTTTTGATTTTGTGAGCATTATGAATTTTTAATACGCTCACAAATGTCTCTTTTTAAGTAAATTATAAAGTTAAATTTTTTTTATGTATTTCACTTGGTGTGTGTGTGTGTCATCAAATTTTCGATCGTTAATTTAACCAACTTCCCATCAAGCTAGAGCAGTGAAACCTTGGTAATCGTTCTTATTTGGCTTGCAATACAATATTTAGACATTTGGGACAAGTTTTAACTAATATTTCAATAATTATTTTTTAATAAACTTTGCCACCCTATAAAAACGTTGTTTTTAAAAACGTTGTTTTTAAAAACGTTGTTTTTAAAAACGTTGGTTTTTATCTCGAATTATTTTTCATGCATTCATATGGCTAAGAAAAAAAAATTAAGACTGAGAGGGGGTTTCAAAAGAGAGAATAAGAGACTAAAAGGCATAAGACCACTTTAATAAGCCATCGTCGCTCGTAAGAAATAGGATTTTTGAACCCATTTCATTACTTGCAAGAGCAGAAACATTTTTGTCATCAAGCCATAAGAGTATTGAGGTGCTTATATCTTTTCCGGCTAATCCATAAATAGTCGGACATGATCGTAAATTCAGCTTCTTATCCGAATTTTATGGTCGGCTTTGCCTCTAAATCTCCCAAGGCCATAAAACATATATGGCATCAAGGTAATCTGTGAAGTGACTCTTGGGGAGTTAATAATTTTCGTGTCTAAAAGTATTGGGGGTTTTGATGAAATAAAAGAAACAAAATAAAATTTAAAAATTAAAAGGATTAAATAATTTTATTTTCTTATTTTAAGGTGATTGAGATGCTTTTCTACAAAGGAAAAATAATTTATTTTACGCCAATTTTAAATAACCTTTTTTTTAAAACCATAAGCAATTGAAGGCATATTAGAATAATGAAGCATTTGTATAATTGTAAACGTATATGTTTATTTAAAGAAAATCACATTTACAAACATTAGATGCGAGAGCATTTGATAGTCAATAATTGTATATGCATTTACAAGTCTTTTATTTACATTTACGAACATCCTGCACAAATTTTTGTGCATTAATAAATTTAAAAATTGGTAGAATACTTATTAACATAACATTCCATACACTGCGCATTATTATAATTTGAAAAATAAAATTTAATAAATTTCGAATTTTAAAAAATTTTACGATTTAAATTTTCTATTATTTAATTCAATTATTGTGCTGTACTTAAAATTTTTGAGTGGTTAATCGTAAAAGAATTATGTTCGCTATTTATAGTCAATAATTTTATTTGATACGGATCAAAATATCAGCGTTATCGTTTAAATAGATTTTGAGGAAAGTGTATGTAAAGCCTAAAAAGCAACATTTTGTGAAAAATGCACATACCTATATTTTTTTTCAATGGTGTTCCATGAGCATTTACGATTTTAAAAATCTATTTTGGGTGCTCTATTTTTCAAATTCTTTTAAATAATATGCGTTTTAGTAGAGCTCTTTCTATTTCTAACAGAACAATAAGAAAAAAGAAATTCTAAAGCATTTTAGCTTCTCGGTTACATTAATCGCATGACTTTTCCAAATATATGTACAAAAGCTAATATTTCTAGTTACATTTCTAGAGAATTACTTATATTTCATTTAGTAGTGTCTTTCATTCAGCAGAAGGCTTTGAGGTACATTTTTTCAACATTTTGTTTTTCCCTACAGTCGTGTATTTAAAGTCCAAAAAAATTTTTCAATCAGTGTTTAATTTTGATTTCTTTAAATAACATTTTTCACAATCTTGTTTATGAATAATGGTTTACATCAGGGGCCGCCAACCCTCTTTGATTAACGACCCCCAAAAATTTTAAAATTCTCTTATCGACATCCTTAATGAAAAGTGATAACAAAATTAAAAAAAATCTTAGCAATTTCTTTAAAAAAATTAAATCATTTCAGAGTAAAAAAAATTAATCATTCAGTTAAGTATTTTTTCCTCTTTTGATTTTAACAAATCAAATTTTTATATGAATAAATGAGAAGGATATGTATTAATGAATCTTTGCTAGTTGAGCAATATTTGGCTCAAAATTTGTTAATTTCAGTCTTACTTCGTTTCGCAGCTGCATATTCAATTCATTTATCTTCTTAGTTAAAATAAAATTAACGTGACTGAAACCAGATTCAACCATACAAAAGCTTGGAAATGAATTGAAAAGAGAAATGCCGTTTTATAAACTTTGGATATTTTTGCGTAATAATTATATTCGTACACAATTTACTCACAGTTAAATTATTTAAAAGCATCTTTGCTTCAAGGTGAGATAATAATTCAAAGACTCTATATTACAAATGACTATCGTTATTTTCAACTTAAGCATAAAGTGGCGTGATAGTTCATTCTGGGTTATCTATATTTTTAATACCTCCAAAGCGTAGTTTAAATTCAACGATTAATTTTCGGAGATGATTTGTATGTATTTCAAATTCTACGTCGGTTGTATGCAATTGTCGTAAATTTCAAAAGTATTGAAAATCTTTTACGTAATAATGAATACTTAAACAAGTTTAATTTTTCTTGAAAGTTTAAAATATTTGTTTGTGCTTGAATTGATGTAATATCTTTTCCTCGGTGACGTGTTTGAATGTCATTGAGCTTTGCAAATGCATCAGCCAAATAAGAAATATTGTTTTTATTTTTTTGCAGATCGTCACTTAAGACTGGATTAATTCCAATTAGAAATTGTGTAACTGTTTAAGCAATTCAACAAATTTTTGTAAACATGCACATCTTGACAAATATTGTAATTCGGAGAGTAATAATAATAGGTTGGATAGTTCATTGCTTTCCTCGTAAAGCTTATGAAATAGTCTTATTTAAGAGGTTGTGTTCTTATGTGGGCCATCTTGTAATAAAATGGTGAAAGAATCATTTCTCACAAGTATGAGAATGAGAACCAATCACGAAAGACGCATACTTTAAACGATAAAAAAGATAAATAACTATTTTACGAAATATGCATGAACGAGAAATTAAAGCTATCATATATTACAAAAACTTTACTTACTATACTGTAATTACAAATGGGATTCCAAACGAAAAATTCTACATACAGCGTAGTAGTCCATAAATTTGCGATTCAATAACATTCGTATTCATTCATCGACCCCTAATCATACTATATAGATCTCCAAGGGTCGATATAGACCACTTTGACGACCCCTGACATAGATAAATAATTTTTTTATATCCAAAGATTTAAATATAGCAGTCCTTTTTTTACAGTTTTTGGCAGTGTGTCTTGCAGAAAAAATTTGTAAAATTATAAATAATACTGTTATAACAACTCATGCGCTAAATTATGAGAAACAGTACTTAGGAATTAAGAAAAGATTGATTAAAATTATTGCAGTTTATAGAAGTAGCAGGGAATTTTAAAAACTTACAAATTTTGAAACAATTAATATTTTTATATAATTGTTTTAAAATGAGATTTTTCTTCCTGAAATTTATATTTCATGTATGTTCAAATATGGTGAATAAAAACTTTTTTTAAAAAAATATCTAAATAAAAAGTACTTTCTCACCTGATGATGTGTCCTTAAAAGAACTTATAATATGTTCCACAGCAGCATTTAAGAAACTGTGGGTTACCCTATTTAATTTCATAACAATGGATTCTTTTGAAAAAAATTTAAAATTTCTATTCCTGAAATATTTTTTTATTATATGACAAATAATATATTTAATGAAACTCAAGATTTCTCATATCATGATAGTTTTTGCTCTATTTTTCCAATTTTTATTTATTTATTTATATTTTATTTTTGTTAGATCTGGTACAATTTAATGGACGAGTTTCCCAAAAACAGCTCCAAGGAAAAATATGAATTCCTACGTTATTTGTTTGATTAAGTATATTTATTTCTTAATGCTAGCAAGATATTAAAAAAGACCGAAAAGATATTAATCTATGTTTTATCTTAAAAATTACTCTTATTATTTTTAAAAATATCAAGATTATTTTATTTATGTAATATATAAATTAATGTGTTACTTTTGTTTCCCATATAAATAACCAGAAATTTCAGTTATAATTTAGTATTCGGGGTTTAATATGCTTTTAACATTTTACGATTTGTATGTACAGGAAATATAAATTTTTGAATATAACAAGTTTTTCTAAATAAAAGTTCAGTTATTTATCTCAATCAGTATTTGTAATAGTCTGTATCGATCCATTCTATATATTTTTATAAAAAGTGTTTTTGGCAAGGGAACTTTTTAAAATATATTCTTATAGGACGTAACATATTTTTCATATTTTAGGGTTTTCAAAATTGATGAGTTTATTGAGAGTTTTGAAAGAAAATCTTATCAGTACGATTCATTTTTGTTGTTAACTTCTGATGCTTGCCGTGAATAATAATGATCATCTAGAATTCATGACAATGATATTTTTCGTGGCTGTATCAAATCAGGATCAAAATATTGCACTTGAAAGCGAATAGTCAGCAAATGTATGCGAATTTACAAATTACATATAGAAAAAAAAACGTATAATTAAAATTAAATGTCGCATTAAGTCATAAAATAAAGCTTTTTTTTAAATTGCTTTAGTATGTTATTTTTTGTATAGTATCCACCTGTAGTATGAAATGAATCTATTTATTACTACTAAAAACATTTATTATCGAAAATGTTTTGAAAAATATTTCCGAAATGGTTTGTTTTTCAAATACTTTTTTCCTTTCTATTAAGAAAAAATCAAGGTTAAGAAAACATCATTTTAATGATTTTGAATAAGGGATATATTCATTTTAACAAGATATGTCAAGCGTAAAAGAATACAAGGAAATCACAGAAACTATACCTATCATTTCATGACGCAAACGAAAGAAAAAAGATATACGGAAATACAACAGCAAAAAAAGAAAAAAAAAAAGATGTGAGAAACAAGTCCCATCTGGGCCGCCTAAAGCAAAGCTAATGAAATTTTTATTACTCCCACTTGCACTCCTTCAAGCACAGGATCTTAAGTGTCCGACAGAAAACACTTAAATTCTGTCGTTACAACCACGACGCATGCACTCTTCAGTGACTTGCGTTCTAAGAAGTTCGTTCTTTATAGAGTGGACAGTTATTTTCTTTCTGGAATGGAAACAATTTAGGATATTTGTCAACTGGAAGATTCTTGTCTTGGAAAATTTCCAAAATAATTCTGTTCATTACCATGGTAATGAGATAAAAGAAAGGATTTAAGCTCTAAATGATTTATACGTAAATGCTCGACTATTTTGCAAAGATTAACATTGGAGCCTATAAAATTAAATACCTTTTGATGTATTGTTTTCAAAGTTTAGTATTTGTATTTCGTTTCATCTGAATTATTTACAAATGTAGGATTTTCTAAATGATGAGTCATAATCCAGTACCAAATCATGTAAAAATGTTGCAGGTCGACCACCCTTCACTTCATGATACCACAGCTCGCAAACTAATGCGGAATGTCTTAGCGATTTTATGTTGATTTTTGTATAATTTATATAAATCTGAACTTACACGTTAGCAATGATAATTGTTTTTTAAATGCAAGAGAAAGATACAGATACTACGGAAAACCTTCTTATCGTGCTCAGGTTGAGCGGTAGATGATAATAAAATTTTATAAAAATAGTATAGCATATGGAAATGAGTTTGATATGACTTCATAAACGGATGATATATATATATAATAAATGAACATTTTCTAGACGTACGGACTGCTTTGAAAAAAAAAAGAATTTTTTCTCTCTATCAATAGTGACTAAGAAAGGATAAGAGCTCCATTTACATTTAACTTATAATCCGAGACAGAATTACTGGATTCAGATGTTGAATGTGTGATTGAAGTATCGAATAAAGCATCACTTTAAGAAATATTGTTAAAAAAATATCTGCGTATATGGGAGAGAATTCAAGTCCAATTAGATGGATAACGACAAATGACGCATTTGTTCTCAAATACTCTGGCAACACACAGATAGCACAGCTTGAACAATAACAGCACAATTAGGAAACACAGCACTTTCACAGATTAGTGACATCGATAGAGAAACAAACATCATTCATAATGACAGTCACACTTATGGCGAGTTCAACTCACCAGCATACTAGTTCATTCTAGGGAAACATCTCTACTGTAATACTCTGTTCTCCGACAATTACCGTCAGATACATGCTGTTTCTCCCCAATTTCACCCGGCCTCGCTACCAATAGTTCCACTTCCGATTGCCAATGACTTCCAGTCGATTACCAGATCAATCCACAAAAGCAGAATTTAAGTTAGACGCATTACCAACTAAGGTTCTTGGCGCTTTTATGCCTGTTTCGATCAGATGTGACATTTCACCGTTAATTCATGAAAAGTTCATTCTTTCCCCGTCGATTTTTTTCCAATATTCCAGCACTCTCTAAAATCTTCTATTTGTTGCTAAAATCGCAAATTTTTACTCCAAGACACCAAAATGGTGAAAAAGATTAAGCAGTCATCGCTTAAACTTTCTTAAGATGACATGATATCCCTAAAAATGTCCCTTTCCTTCATTAGAGAACATTTGCAGGGAAGAATCATCTTATGTCTGTAAAAGAGAATACAAAGGGGGAAAAATTTGGCAGTCGTGCTGTCAAGGGTATTAGAAATTTCTATATTTTATAAAAATTGAAAATATTTCTGATGATTTTGGTTTTGAATTATAAGAGTGAAGTCACATTACCAGTACTATATATATATATATATATAAAACTTTCCTTAAATTTAATATAAAACTTAATGGAAATCGAAACGTATCTGATGATCAAATTATCGTCGTTTCCTTCAAAAGCGTTTAATTAACATAACTTTATACTTATCATTAATGACTTGATCTTATTAAAATTAAATTTTTCAAGTTATAATTATACGCAATAATTTCATATTAAGAAATATATCGGTACATAATAATAATCTTTATATCTACGTAATGTTTTATTTCACCTATAAATCTCAAAATAGGCAAAAAAATATTAATGCGTCCCAAAAAAAAGAATAAAAATTTTTGGATCACAGGGGGGAAAAAGTTTGCGAAATACTGTGCTAGAGTATTGAAACATATCGTAAGAAGCAAAAGTAAACTTTCTCTTATATTAAGTACTTTAATACCAATTAAAACTTTTTTACTCCAGAGAGTTATTATATAGTTATAATATACCCTATTGTATATATTAACTATAATATATAACTATAGTGTATATTATAACTATATAACTTTCGAGTTATATTACTTAGCTATACTTACCAATTATTATAACACAAAGGTAAGCAATCTAAAAAAAATGACGTATTCAACACTTATTAACTGCACGTCATCATAGCTATAAAAAATTGTGGAACCATTTAGCTGTGACAAAAACACAAGCTCAATGAAGTTTTTTACATATTCCAAAACATCTTGAACATAATGTATTATAAATATTAGTTGAGGAACCACAAATAAGCAATTACTCACATAGAAAAATCTTCAGCACTTTTCATCAACACGCCATCTTTCTTTTGCAGCCATTAATGGATTCATCTCCAAAATAAAAAAATTCTTATTGACTGATTAAAAAATAAGGGAGAAAAAGTATTTTCTTCAATTTAGTTTATAAAAATAAAAAAATATTTTATGAAAATGACTGAAATACACTCTTTAACCAAAAAAAAAAAAAAACGATGCACCAAGAAGGAGTTGCCCCATTGTAATGAAATTTCGTACGCAAAGACATTTGGACCGAACATGCAAATGAATAAAATTTGTCGTCCAACGAATGAATAGCAGGAGCTACAATGCATCGGAACTGCGCACTCAGCAAGTCTATAAAAGAAGCGTTTCTCAATCTGATGGTCAAATGTTCTGTTGCATAGCAATTTTGAATACCTTTCAACGACTGAAAAAGTGAATCGCCGAAGGATTCGAGCTCATTACGAGCTTCTACCAGAATTTGAAAAAGATTGTATCATTGGATTGAAAGTGGCAGGTTGGGCGAATCGAAGAATTGCTCGTCATATGGGGCGAAGATGCAGGCAAGAATAGGTGGAGGTGGACAGTGGCAGATTTCAGTGTAATTATGGTAGAGGTTTGACCTTTGACCACAGCAGATCGGGAGGACAGAGTGATTGTCAGATCAGCTGTCACAACACCTGATTCATCGTTATCAATAATCAGACATCCTAATTGTTGATAACGATCGTCAACATCGTCATTAGAGGTACACTTAAAGCACAGCGGTACTTCAACAACATTCTGAGACCTTGTTTTGCTACCTTTTCTTTTGCAGTACCTTGACCTTATTCTTGAGACCTTGTTTTGCTACCTTTTCTTTTGCAGTACCTTGACCTTATTCTTCAGCAAGATAATGCCAAACCACATACGGGACGTGATACTAAGAAATGTCTTACAACTTGGGAAACACTTCCTTGACCAGCAAGATCACCATATCTTCCTCCAATTGAGCATGTCTGTGATATAATGGGAAGGTATCTTCCAGGATATGTTGATGTCCTATCCCGACAATTGAAGAAAATTTGACAAGAAATACCGCAGGAGAACATCAGGGAGCTTTATCACTCTATACCATGATATATATATATATATATATATATATATATATATATATATATATATATATATATATATATATATAATATGTTATAAAATTTACCGCCTTAACTAACGCTAGTATTATGTGTCATGTATCCACACTCATGTGGAAATCTTTTAAATAATGGATTCATAATACATAATTTTTTTTATAACAGAACTCTAAGTAATATTTTGTAAATTCTTTATTTGTAACTACATAAATAACATTATAAATCATTTAAGTTTCCTTTTTTCGTTCAAAATCGCTCTTATATCTTAGAGCTATATACCTCTATAGCACGTCATGTGGCAGCTTGCATCCAAGCTAAAGATGGGTCAACACCTTACTGAGCTCTTTAATTTGTAATTATGTAACTCATTCAATTTTTCTGGAATTTTAATTATTTTCTATTCTGCTCATAATTTTCCTATCCTCTAATTTATGTCTCCATAAGACAACTCCTTCATATTGTGTCTTTTTTTTTTCCCTTAGAATGTATCTAAAAGCAATATTTAACATATTTAAAAATTGTTTAAATTACTAGGAAAAATGAAACAATATATAGAAAACCAAGATAAGATAGCAAACAGTCATTAAAAATATTTTGCCACATTGAGGGAAAAAATTAATTATTAATACACACACACACACACACACACACACACATATATATATATATATATATATCCATTGTGTTTCTGTAGAAATTTGTTGAATCGAAATACACTCACATAATTTAATGTTGTCGTAATTTTTCAGAAATAATTGTACATTTGAACTAAAACATTTAATTTCAGTATAAACAATAAAGAGCTCATATGTTTCATTAAATCTTTGTTAACTTGAATAATTCTTCCTTATGAGAGAGAGAGAAAGTCAAAAGATTGATTCAACCATTTAGTAGTATTGTTCCATTTTATTACAGGATTTTATTATATTTATCTAAGCTTTTCCTAGACATAAAATGCTTTAAAATTCAAAAACGAAGCATTTATAATGGCTAATCAGAAAAATTTAATTTCTAAAAGTGAAACTAAATTCATTATTATTCCGGATGATTGTATATTTTTCTAAATGAGAAAAACATTTGGAATCAAGCAATTAGGTAATTAACAACACCAGATAAATTACATAATGATGGTGTAATGAAATTGTAATTCACATAAATACAAATATTTCATTTGATCTGTTGCAATCATCTCTCACTACTATTCAGTGAACGTAAGAATCCTATTTATACAAAAGAATTTATCTACCTATATACATTTAAATAAAAGTGAATTTCAAAAGCATTTCAATTATTCACTCAAAATTAATAATGCTTAAAATTATACAAAAGGGATTCGATATTTTATAGTACATTTTTAAAGATTAGTTTCATTGGAAATGACTGAAATCTAAATCAATTTATCAAGTAATAAGCCTTTTAAGAATAATAGAACTAATTGGCCTTTGAAATAACAATAAAATTCAATGTTATTTACTCAATCTTACAAATGAACATTTGTATTTAATAATAAATGCGTAGAAAATACATTATTGGAATGAACATTTAATTAAAAATATTGCCTTTCATTTTTAATATTTCAGACATCATTTCCATTATATATTTCTAAGATATTCTCAAACTCTTAAATTTCACTTAGAAATATTTCAAGATTCTTCTTTGATAATATAGTTAATATCAAAAAAGTTATACATAATTATAGAAGTATCAGATCTGAACACATCATTCGATTACCTTTATAATATTACACATTTGAGATTTTTCTTAATTTAATATATCTCTTTTTAATTACGTTATAGTTATTTAGCATACATGATCTCATTTTTTAATGAAATTATCGTCTTATTCATTTATTTCGAAATATATATTTGATTTTTTTTAAAGATTTAAGCAAACGATTTTTATTCCGTTTAAAATTATCATAGATTTATGCGAACGACTTTAACAGCTTTCTAGCATTTACAATTTGTTTATTGAAATTATTATTATTTAATAAATTGATGTTGTTACGTCAATGCTGTTATTATTGCAAGTTTATGTTTCGTGGATTTGAAGCAAAGTTTTTTCGCTTGTTTCATTTTCTAAAGCTTTACATAATATGAAGTTTTGTCTAGCTTTCAGTTAAATATGCGATAATGGAATCTATATTTGCTTATAGTACAATAGAAACTAATTTCTTGCTGATTAACTACGAAAGATCTTTTTGCCAGATGTATATATAACCTTAGAATAAACTTTCACCTTTTTACAGCTTATGAATCAGAAATAGATATCAGCATACCCTTTAATATAAAATTATAAACAAAATAAATTTTATTTAAAACATATAATGAAAAGTAATATTCCTAATGGTAGATAAAATTTTATCTCTTGAATAAGAAGAGATTTTATTTAAAAATGCTGAATATACAATACTTTTGATTAGTAAAATTCAACAAATATTTTAATGTAAAATCTATTTTATTAGTAATACTAAATTTAATTTAATATAATTACGAGAACATTTTTAGGAAACAAAATTCACGTACTTTTTAAATTAAACATATTTGTGCTTTCATTTTAGAAACAAAAGTAAAAAAAAAAATCTTCTTTATGATGGCAAATTTTGTTAATTTTATTAACAGTTATGTCTCTTCGGATTCAAATTAATCAGATTAGATTTTCTTTGTCTTATTTGCTTAAAATGTTAATCTTATGTGTTTTTTTAACTTTATTTCTATGCACACATACATTTATTAATAAAATAATTATGTATAAGTGTTCGTATGTTAAGTTATCTGTAGTTTTAAATCATGTTTACTTAAGTTAGATATAGTTATATATAGAATCAGGCTATTATAGAAAACTGTTAATTTTGTGGAAGAATGTATTCATTCTTTAATTAAATTTTGCTAGCTATGCTTTTATTTTCGATTTTACTGAGAGGAATATATATTGCCTTGGTAATTAATTCTTTTTAAAAAAAATCATAAAAGGAAAATACCGATGAATAATTCTAAGGAGTTCGAAATACTTTCATTCTACTTTTCCCTAATGAATTTACTTTTTTTTTCATAAGCACTTGTAGATAATTTAATGATTAACTGACACATTAAAACTTTAAAATTTGTGATTTTGAAATATACTTTAGTTGTGAGTATATATGAATATATTGTGTGTTCCAATCAAATGATACCTTCAGATAAAAATATTATTTTTTATTCCAACCTTAGCCCTTAGGCAAATGAAGTGATAGATTATGAAACAGAAACTTAAGATTTCTTACCTGTTGATTTTCTCAGACATTGCTTAATCTTGCAAATTTTCACGTATCTAAGAGATGCATTGGTAGTAGGGGAGATACACCATCATGTAGGAGAGATACAAAATCGACTTTTTACCTTTTCATATAAATTGACATAAATAATTTGAAGTGTTTTGTAATGAATGAACATACAACATTCGCAAATGGATATGTATTTATTATCAATTAGGAATCAAATGTTGATTTGTCAAAATTACCGACTGCCTTGTGAATATGGCTTTAGACTTTAGAATGTCCAATATTTTCTCAGTTACAAAATCAGTACAAAAGTAACAAATTTTAAATTATGTAATAAAATAACAAGAATTTTATGTATATAAACACCTCTGCATGTAAAAAGAGTAAAACAAGAAAAAATAAAAATCCAGTTTATCATTATATCATAAATAAAAAAAAATGGCAGATTTTTCAATCCAGCAGAAAATGTTTGACCGAAAAGAGTTGTACGGAATCATAAGTTAGATAGATAGATAGCTAAAATGTGCAAATCATTTCAATTATTAGAGAAGATTTTCAGTTGGATTGAAAAATCTTCGCATGTTTTACTTATGAAATGACAAATAGTCATTTGCATCATAATTTCCTTTTATTTCTTACTATCCGGAGAAAAAATTATATTTTACTTTTTTTTTACTCTTTACCAATGTTTCTTTTTAATTTATGTATATTAATTTTCTTTTAACATTTATTTTCAGAATTATTTTAGATAAAAAGTTTTTTTTTTGTATACTTATAACTGAATATTTCATAGCCATCCAAAGTGAGTTTGCGTGAAATATGTCAAGGCTGGGAAACTGGTAAAAATATGATGAAAATATTTGTGCCCAACTGATACAAAATACAAAAGAATGAAAAGTGGTGGAAAAAAAGAGACTTAGAATAGAAAAACATAATAAAAAATGGGTACATATACATATACAATAATTCGAGATAAAAATTAATGTTTTTAAAAAATAGCGTTTTTATATGGTGGCAAAGTTTATTAAAGAAAATTATTGAAACATTAGTTGAAACTGGTCGCAAATATCTAAATATTGCATTGTTAGGCCAGTAAGAACGGTTTCCAAAATTTCAAAGCTCTAGCTTGATGAGAAGTTGGTTAGATTAATGATTAAAATTTGATGACTCACACACACACACACCAAGTGAAATTCAGAAAAACGTTAAAACTAACTAAAATTAATTAATTCATCCGGTAAATTAAATGGATGAAATGCAGTTTAAGCCAACCACCCTTGGTGACAAGAATTATTTGGCGGTATTTTGCCAAATGGGGCTACCGTGGTCTGTTTTACGGACTTAACGTTCAGCCAAAAACAATCGCCAAGTTTGGTGCCAATTTTTGAAATCGCGCCAAGTGGTTGGGCTAAACTACATTATTAAGGAAAATATTAGTTAAAACTTGTAGCAAATGTCTAAATATTGCATTGTTAGGTGAATAAGAATGATTCCCAAAATTTCAGAGTTCTAGCTTAATGGGAAATTGGTTAAATTAACGATCGAAAATTTGATGACACACACACACACACCAAGTGAAATACATAAAAATGGGAAATAAGTGCAATAGTAAATAAACCACATCACTCATCAATTTCGTTAAATTCTTCGTCACAGACCTTCTTAGAGACCTTCGTCACATTGAGGCAGCGAATCCACATGTTGAAGACATGAATACTGCAACCAACAAATGAATGGAAGAACATGATCTAAGCACGTGCGGATAGACTGCTGTAAAAAAAGAAAAAAGGAAACATGTATCTGACTAGAGTGTTGCATAGCTAAAAATTTATGTTTTTATCAAATTGTAATATGTATGTAGTTATCTCTCAAAACAATTCGTAAATGATTGTGCATATTGAATGTGTGGATATAACGAAATTCTTATGCCTATTTCCCAACAACTGATATTTAGGGGAATTTTCATACAATGTTATTTGATTTCAGAGCCTCTTCTTTTAAATGAACCGCGACTCCTAGAAATTAAAAAAAAATGTAGTGCAGTGAATAAAACTGATGAGAAAGCATTTGAAAATATGGAGAGAGTTTAATAAGATGATTAGCTGTAAAGAATACATATAGGGATTTTTCACTCTTTGATTAGTGTAAACATCGTTGAATAAATATCCAGACAGATCTAGATTACATTTTTTTGAGCTGATTCCAATCCAGATAGTGTTATAGTAAGATAAAGTAAACTTTTGTTATATTAGTTCTTTAAGGATTTCTTAAGTTCTTGTTTCATAAATGTGATAAATATCTTGATTTTGTGACTCCTTGGACTTATAGTGACTGCATTTTATAACCTTGTGATGGATCTAAAACGTAAGAGTAGTGAACCAATATATAAAGAATAATGTAACTTTTATGGACCCAGATGCCTAGATGCAAGGTCTGGAGCTCGAGAATTCTAATCATGATTCTACCATGAGCGATGATTGAGTACATTAACTACTAACTATTGAGTATATTTACTAAACTTTAAATAGAATTAAGAGGTCCCAGGACTCTTAACTATTATCGGTGTATGCGAATAAATCTCTTTTATAAATCCAAAATAAGTTATGTATGAAGCAAAACAGAAAACTACCCATGTATATATATATATATATATATATATATATATATATAATTTTTAAAAAAAAATCTCAAAAATATTATAAAGAAATACAAATTAGAAATTTTTAGAAATTCCAAATATAAATATTTTACTATGAGCAGGATTCTGAAATACAACATTAATCCAAATTTTAAAGAAACAATGTTAATAAAAATGCTCATTTTTGTTGTTATTTTTGACGTTTGCTTAAAAAAATTTGTGAAAGGGGGTTTTAATTTAATTATTAAGAAAATTATAAAATTTTAAGAAAAATATAATTAAATTTCACATAAAAAAATTTCTGTTAATAGTTTGCTTTACCAAAAATTTATTTAGAACATGCATTTGAGATTTCAAACTAATATGATGACCAGTTTCTGAGAAATCTTGGGAAGCAAGCTAAAATTTTTGTTTAGAGCAAAATGAAGTTAAAATAACACAAAAACTAGTTAAAACAAGATTCAGTTTGTTCTCGAAAACTCTAAAAGTTTTAGAAATTGCATAGAAATTTTGGTACCAAAATATTCCAATAACCATTAAGGATTTATCAAACATTTTTCCAAATGAAACTTTTCAAGTTTGTGGCTCCTGACACCACTTTATAATTTCCCTTTTATAACACCACTTTATAACGTCCCTTTGCGATGAAATAACTTCGTGTTTTATCTCACTTCAAAATAAATTACTACTCTACAAACAAGTCATTAGACCCATTATTCTCTATGCTTCCCCGGTCTGGAAACAGCCACCAAATCCCATATTCAAAAGCTCCAACTTTTCCAAAACAAAATCCTACGAATCATTGTCAATGCGCCCTGGTATGTTCGTAACTCTGTTATACACAATGACCTTAAAATTCCTCTCATTAAAACACACATAGCTTACCTTTCACGTAGATTTTATAACACCCTCCACTTTCACGAAAACACACTCATACAGGCTCAAACTATCTTTGTTCACAACTGTGGCTTTCACCTATTCCCATATGAATCATGCCAAAATTATTTTAACCTACACCCTCCTAATTTTTTTATATCATCACACACTTCACCTTAATACCTCGCTCAATTTATTAACCTAAATTGTTCCATTCAACCAGCTTTCAACCGTAATTCAACCAGTTTCACCCAAAGCCATCATCCTTGATTCATGTATCGCCTTTATTCCCGCGATTTTAATCTCAGGTTCTATATCCTTTCTTCAAAAAAGACTTTCTTTTTTGACCTTTTCCCCTTCCCTATCCTTAAACTTTCTACTTTGAAAGCAAAAATTAAATTAAAAAAAAAAAACTGATACATCTTCGGATGGTAAAATATATATATATATATACTTATAAATAAAAAAAATAATACATCTTTGTTGGTAAAAAAATGAAAGAAAATAAAAAATTTATATATATATATATATATATATATATATATATATTTACCATCCGAAGATGTATCGCTTTTTAATTTAATTTTACTAAAGTAGAAAGTTTAAGGATAGAAGGGAAAAGGTCAAAAGAAAGTCTTTTGAAGAAAGGATAGAACCTGAGATTAAAATCGCGGGAATAAAGGATACATGAATCAAGGATGATGGCTTTGGGTGAACTGGTTGAACACAAAGTTGTTGAAACGGAAACAATTTAGTTAATAAACTGATGAGGTATTATGAAGTGTGATGATATAAAAATTAGAGGGTGTAGGTTAAAACACCTTTGCTGATCTATATGGAATAGGTGAGCCACAGTTGTGGAACAAAGATAGTTTGAGCCTGTATGAGTGTTTTCGTGAAGTGGAGGTGTTATAAAATCCACAAAGGCCATGTGTAAGTGAATGAGAGGAATTTTAAGGTCATTGTGTATAACAGAGTTACGAACATACCAGGCGCATTGACAATGATCTGTAGATTTTATTTGGAAAATTTGGAGCTTTTGAATGGATTTGTGGTTGCTTCCACATCGGGGAAGCATAGAGAATAATGGTTCAATGGACTTGTTTGTAGAGTAGTAATTTATTTTGAAGTGAGATAAAACACGAAGTTATTTTAACAAAGGACGTTATAAAGTGGTGTTATAAAAGGAAATTATAAAGTGGTGTCAGGAGCCACAAACCTGAAAAGCTCATTTGAAAACAATAAATCCCATCGGTTATTGAATATTTTGGTACCAAAATTTCTATGTAATTTAAACTTTATTCTCGAGAACAAACTGAATTTGTTTAACTAGTTTTGTGTTATTTTAACTTCATTTCGCTCTAAACGTAAATTTTAGTTTGCTTCCCAAGATTTCTTTTGAAACTGGTCATCATATTAGTTTGAAATCAAACGCATGTTCTAAATTTTTGTAGCAAACTATTAACAGAAATTTTTATGTGAAATTTAATTATATTTTCTTAAAATTTTATAATTTTCTTAATAATTAAATTAAAACCTTTCACAAATTCTTAAGCAAACGTCAAAATGGAACAAAATGGAGCATTTTATTAACATTGTTTCTTTAAAATTTGATTACGTTGTATTTCAGAACTTGCCTATAAAATATTTATGGAATTTCAAAATTTAATTTGTATTTTTATAATATTTTTGAGATTTTTAAAATTATATAGTTATACATAGTTTTCGTTTTGCTTCATACATAACTTATTTGGATTTATAAAGAGATTTATTCGCATACACTGATAATAGTTAAGAGTCCTGGACCTCTTAATTCCATTTAAAGTTTAATAACTGTTCTCAATAGTTAGAGCAATACGTAACTGAACGAAGCAATACCA
>BMAW01114523.1:367004-380083 GCA_019974015.1 Nephila pilipes | reverse complement strand
TCGATTACTCAAACCCATATCGTGAGATTCGTCAATTATACCAGGAGTAGTCACTTACTTCAACTGAACCCCTCAAACGACGCTCATTTTTGTGGATGTACGTCCATATTTAAACTCATTTACCCAATTGTAAACAGTTGCAAACATAGGAGCAGATGTATCATGTATTTCATCCAACTCAGCTTTGATTTCTTTCGGTGCTAAGTCTTTTAAATATAAGTGTTTAATCACAGCTCGAAACTCGCATTTTTCGATGTTTCTACTTAGAGGCAAATTTCTTGCTTCAAATCATAGTAAAAAAGAAACATTTCGGTGTAAAAAACTGATAATTAAACAGCTGTCTAGTGAGTCATGATGCTTATCAAACCATTTTCGATGTTACGAATGGCATCTCTTGGATTTTTCGAGGACTTATATTATGATCCTTGTATATTTCAAAAATTATATTTTTTAAAGTTCTCAATTTGAGTTAAATAAAATTTTGGTGTAGTGGAATTCTTAGACGAAATGTAAGAAACTTCTCCCAAAAATAAGGAAAATGCCTTAAATTTAATCTAACGAATATTCGGGTTCTAACTCTAGTCATAATATTCAATAAGTTATTAAAAGATTAATATTTGCTTAGCAACAGTTAAAATATAAGCAATATCCCAAATAGGGCTTTTGATTTTTTTTAAAATTGTAATATAAATTTTATATTCAAAATTTAATGTAAGAAACATAAAATCCATTACTTCAAGAGGCAAAGTTTTCTTTTATTGTTATTTTTTTATAAGTTACTTATTATAAAACTGCCAAATAGCTGGATAAAATGACCAATAACATTAAATTTAGACCACATAAATTAGGCCAAAAACAGCCAAAACGGATGCAGAATACATTTTACTTAGCTCCAAAGTTATAAATAATCTGTAAATACGTTTATTCAATATTGGATGAGGCAATAATTCTTATTTTTCTAAAAGTATAGAATTTATATTAAGAATGTCCTCGAAGATACATATTTATTGGGTTTATACATATATATAAACCCAAAGAATAACCTCAAACTATGCACCTTAGTTCAGGATAGACATAACCTAAAACAACTCTAATGGAAAGCTCAAGAACTTAAATCTGCATTTTTGGTGCATTAAAAATGTTTAAAGTGGTACAGAAATTAGACAAACCTTTTTACTATATCGGAAGACCTCTTTTTTTTCTGTGAAAGAGCAGGCTCATTGTAGAAAGGAACATTACTCCTTTTACTCACCTACTCATAAATAAGTATTTGTAACCCTATAAGAAATATTCTTTCATGTGATATGTTCATAGCCTCACATATTACGAAAGTTATAAAGAAAGTAAGAGTATTGACTCTCTGAGGCTCAAAAATAATATAATTTCCTCAAAGGTGGCAGCATGGCGTTCTAGATCAAAGACTTGGGAGTAAAATGCGGCTCTTATTGTTTCATTCGGTTGAAAAACTCTCATTGTAGAGCCGTTTTGAAATAATTGCCTTGATTCCGATCCAATTATTCCGATGCAATAATGCCACTTACGAGTTGAAGAGCATAGTCCAGTTCTTTCTCACGAAGTGAAAAGCGCTGTTCCTGATTTGTAACGAAATAAAAACATTTAGAACAGTAAAGCGATTTTCCTCGTTGAAGTTTTGCACGAGGAAAAAAATTAATTCAAGAGGTACTGAGAAACTCTAAAAAATTGTGGAGGAAGGTACGGATCAAAACAAGGAGAATGTTTACAAGGACAGAGTGGTTGATAAATGAAAATTCACCTCCCCACATTGCCGATGCTACAAAGCAACTATTGGACTCATTTGGTTATGACATCATCGACCAAACGTTTCTCGGCTCTGGTCTGGTACTTCATATTTTCATCTTCTTCACTTTTATGAAATCCTTTACAAGTGAAAATAGCTTGTGATCATGGATGAAAATGGCTTGTGGTCATAGTACTCTCAAAAGTCATAAATGTGTCGAGAAATATTTTTATGGCAAAGGTATAAGAAAAACACTCATTCCTTGGCACAATAAGGGCATTAAGAAGAAAGGTGAGTACATCGTTAAATAGTATCGGATGCGCGTATTTGAATTTTTAAACATTTTAAAAATATATTACCCTTACAGTTCTTAAAAGAAACTGAGTACCCGTGCTTTGTGGACGATTCTCGTATTTGTAGTTTTATCTAAAAGTTCTCCTCTGTCGACATTCACGTTTTTCTAATAAACTTGGAGAAAAAAAATATTTAACAAGATCTAATGGCTGCAATATATTCTTCATTCCTCAAACTGTAAGTAACAAAAAGATATTTTTTGAACTACTGAAACCTTTTTATGAATTACATAGAAATACTTAAACTTTTTTGTTTAAATTGCATTACTTTGTGGATTTATAAGCTCTGACGATTCTTCTTCTTCTTCCAGTTTGGAAGTTTGGAGAGGTAGGGTGCTAGCTCAGATGTTGTCCTCTTCACTTGATCAAGGTTAAAAATTACGAGGTCTGTCGCCAATATCCCTGGTGTTGCTAAAAGTGTGAAACGTTAATAAAATCAAGTCAATCTACTTCTTCAGTGACCGACATTAATTTTCGGAAAATTAGGCAAATATGCTGAAACTGAAAATATCTACACTTTATATTTTTATAGTTTTACTTGAAAGAACTTTTATTTAACCAGTCAAAAGGGGAGATTATATACTATACTAGAAGGACAGATCATCTGAGAGATTGCTTAGACCCATTTTTGAATGATGATAGAATTGTGCTATTTAAATGTTTCTGTTAACAGTGATACTTATATATTAAAATAACTTCAATAACATAAAAACTATTATTATTTCATTAACAGATATTAATACGAATTTCAAAGATTGAAAAGCTGTATATTTTACAGGTTTTTCTTTAGAAGTTTAGTTTTTCTTCAGTAGTTTCCTCATAAAACTAATAAGAAAAGAGACGAGAGCTTGGTTTACATGGACAAATCATTGTTAAGATTGCATGAATTCATATATAAAATATGTTACAACTATTACAACTACAATATATAAGCACTAGAATTGCTAATAATATAGGGAATTGCTTTTACACTTATTCTCGGAAATTTTAATCTTATTTCTCTTATTTACACTCAGTTACTGTCAATCTGAATTAAATGCTTGCTTTTATTTTACGGTCAAATTTAGAGCTGAAATTTCATTTGACTACTGAAAAATCGATTGAGTTTAAAGACCAACATACTGTGAATCTCAGAACAAACATTTTGCAAAAAATCAGTCAAGTAAATTCTCAGGCACTATACAAAATAGGGCTTTGTACCTTAAATGAATCATTCATCATGCGTAATTTTAAGTACCGCTGTGAGTAAAGCGGAGCAAATTTCATATAAAGCATTTGATTGCTTAAATTTTAATGTATAAAAATTCCTTCATAACTTATTATAATTCATTTATCTTTTAACAATTTTTCTTACTCCAAGCACACTAATATACTAATTGAATTACTAAAACCCCCGAGGAAAAGCATAAGGACGTCCTACTAATCACGATTTCGATCCAGAGACTTAAATGTCTCCCCTTTGGGCCTAAGTGTAAGCAATATTTTAACGTTCACACATATTTAAAGGACCCTGGTGACTGACTTTAAGCTTTCCTCGAACTCCGTTAAGTGGTACTTTGTATCTATTAGGATAATACCATCTGTGAAGTTTAATTAAAATTTACGAAGCTGAATATTAAAACAAAGTAAGTTAATTTTAAACTTGAAAGTTTTCTTCAAATTAATCTGTATATTGCGTACCCTAATAGACGTTTGAAGAATTAGTTCTTAAAATAATACGTTTTTAAACTATTATCTTGATTTAGTTAACTTATTATCTATTTTTAAACTATTGTCGAGCAGAAATTTGAAAGATCATAATATTGCAGGTGGGACATCCACGAATCGAAATTGACAATTCTTGTGGAAAAAAGATTGAATTAAGTGCACTTGCATGAACAAAAATATTAAATTTCTGTAAAAATACTTTTAACAGCAGTTGTTCAGAAACACACTGAATATGTTGTACTACATAAATTATAAATAAATGTAACTAAATATTGCCTATAAACTTCTTAATAAGTTTCTTAAAGACCGTTTCTCATATATGGGCACGGATATCCTTTTTACTTTCAAAAGATTCAGAAGAAGTTAAGTTCCTTGCATTTGTAATCGATGTGATTAACACACACACACATGGACAAAATGTAAGCTGTTATAATAATTCTATGCGAATTTTAATACAAAAAAATCATACGTTCTTGCGTAACAAATATAGGTCGCATAAATTTCAGCACCTATAAAGAAAAGACCTTTTTTCTCCTTTTTTTTCAGGTATATTCGATGGAATTACGAAATTTCAATAAATATTTTTCGAGTAGCTTCCACTTAATAAATTTCTGAGTATTTAACAGTAATGATAGTAACACTGAAAGAATGAGATGAATAATTTCCATCTAGTAAACACTGTAATATTCACCAATTGTCCTTTTAAATACAACAAAATTAATTACCGCCATTTAAAATATTAATAAGATCGTATCTTAAAATTATTAAATGGGGCTGTGGGAGTATGGATATAAGGAGAATGAAGTAGTAGCCTGGATCTCGTTGATGGTTCAGAGTTATGAAATCTTAGCCAACAATTCTCGTGTATTTCAGTAGCTATATACATCCATTCCAGCTATTAAACCATAAAAAATTGCAAAATAGTATCATACAATCAAACACCACACTCTTTTTGTACTAATTTTGAATATTACTAGTATGTAGTGTTCTTACTTTAATCAAGCATGAATAAAATTCAGAAAACAATAAAATTTTAATATATATATATATATATATATATATGACGCATTTGGCGTTTTTATTTTTGATATTTATAATCAGCAAAAGGAAGTAGTCATTTATAGTAATAAATGTGAGATATTTTTTAATGATTCTTGAGTATTATATAAATGCCATGAGGAAATAATACTCACCAAGTTGTGAAGCTCACACAGCAAGTGTCAGCAAAGAAAAGGAAGTGTTAGATCTGGCAAAATAATTTTGTTAAATCAGCAATTAAGTTGAGGAGATTATACTATCACGCGAGTGAATTTAAATGGAAAATCGGTATGTTTTAAAATTGGACGAAAAAATTTGGCGTTAAGGAATTGAAAAAAATGAAAGATAAAAAAAATTATTTATTCTCCCTTAGACACACACGCACGCTCACTCACAAACACTCACACAGATGCGGATATATATATATATGCCTTTCATAAAAAGCTTGGAATACAGTTTAATAACAATAGATTTCCACATGTGTATCTCACTCCAAAACTCCATAAGATCCATATTAAATTCAGAACCATAACAAATGGTTATAATAAATACATACTTCGCTAAATCTGCTAAAACCTTTCAAAGTGTTTTGAAAAATATTTTAGAAGAACTTGAAGAAAAAGCTATTATAAAAATAGTACAGAAGTAACTAATGTCATAGGTAATAACTAAATGCATCAAATTTCTAGTTATGATTTTCACTATCTTTTTAATTATTTTGACATAGAAGATATGATAGGAGACCTTTTGATTCTCTGTGATAAATATAACTTAGAAATATGATAAAATTGAACAAATTTGGGAAACTTTTGCAATTAGTACTACAAGAAAATTATATTACTTTCAATAAAAGTAATATACAATCGAACAAAAGCTTGCATAAGGCAGGACCAGCTAGCAACTTTTTGACTAATTGCATTTGCATTTTTGTGAATCGATCCACGTTAACAAGTATTTTTTACGGTTTATTCTGATACATAGACGACTTAATAATTTTTAGTAAATATAGAGAATTTAAGCCGAACTTTGATGGGAATTGTTTGGAGTATGATTATCCATTAGATTCTTTAAAAATATATTCCTAATAATTTGTATTATGGTCAAAATTGATATGTATTTAATATTTCCTTTGAATAGTCTCGAAGGGATTCTAGAGGATTTTGAAGTATGATATCTGGAATTTAAATTTGACATCTTAAAATTTTTTTATAGTTTGACATTTTTCTACTACGATCTTTATTTTGTAAAACTATTAAAAAAAAATTTATATTCACTTCTTGGAAAGTAAGAGTTTCTTCTGAAGGTTTTTGGATTTGTGAGACTTTGGAAATAGAAATTTTGGAAATTGAAAAATTTCAGGACTTTCATGGAAACTTTATACATATTTTGATTAAAAAACAAATTCATCACAGAACATTAGAATTATAAAGATAGCTAGTTAGTGGTCTAGTGGTGAATAATCCTTGAATTCTTACACTGCTTAGACTTACAGACACAAGTTTTACTCTCAGCACTCAAGACAAATTTTAAAAACCAAAATGTAGTTGTGTTCTTTCGGGATTTTTATGATTTCACTTTTAATTAATTATTTTCATGCTCAGATATTTATTTAACATTCTCAAATTTGAAACTTTTTCTTACTCCATCTAAATTAATAATTACTGACATTCTGGCAACAGTAGAAGTCTTTAAGAGATCTTTATTTACAAGGTTTCTTACTTCTTTTGCACTGTAAATCTTAATCACTTATAATGAAATATTATATGAAGTTTTTTGAATAGGGGGTTTTACAATTATTTTAAATGTACTTCATTATTTTAAAAGCTTGGATTTCGGTACATGTTTTGTTTTAAATTTTTATCTAAAATCTTTAATTAAAAAAAACTTGGTTTTAATTTTTTGTAAATGAGCTATCTTGCCTCTTCTTTTCTTGTTTATTTTGATTATTCTTATTTTTTATAAATTTTGGAGTGATCCAATTTTTGCGCAGCAAGAAGAACTGTATGTAGGGTGGTATTATAAAACATATTTAACTCCATATTTCCGTCGTCAATTTGAATTTGTTATTTTGTTTCGTTAGGTATTCAATTTATTTAATTTTCTTTTCTTTTTTTATTTAATTACTTAAGCATTTTAAAAAAAAAATCTTCTTTTGTTTAGATTTTTGTATTTAATTTGTTCCCAATGTTGTTTATTAATAATTTTACTAACTTATTTGTTTTATCTTATATCTATATATATGATACTCGGGGTTTTAAAAGACAATTATAGATTCGTATATGTATTATTCATCAGTTCCAAAATTAATTACCAGTATTTCTGGACAACTGCATTATTTCTAGCCCTCATTTCTAAATGTTAACTATTAATTTTAAATACTTACCATTAATATATTCACTTATTTACAATTTTTCATCCGAAACAACTGTCATAACATTTATTTAATTTACAAAGAAGCTAACTTAACATTTGTGTACATTGTATTAGAAATTGCAAACAAACAAAGCCATCCAACACTGAACAATGAAGGCTAAACGTTCAAAAGAAATGTGCAAAGTCTTAAAGCTTTAAAATATATAACTATGCATACAAATACATTTAAACATTTACACTCTTTATACTATTTCAAGGAAATCAACCATATCCCATTCCCAAATGACTAGAATATATTAGAACACAGAAAAAGAAACTGGCGGCATAAATCTTAGAGGGAAACACGATACAGCATTCGCACCAAAGCAATCTCAATTGTTTCTCCGCTGGCAAGTTACCAACCATATTTTTTCCATCATTTACATATAGGGACACGAATGTTTCAAGTTTCTTCAAAACCTTTGGTAAGAGAAATGGCGATTTATTATTTTGAATCTTCGCTTAGTTGGCGATTTATAGTGGCGACATTTTTTACTTCGATCTCTCTGCATGTCATTAAACAGTTTCCGGACCAGTTGGCGCTCGGTTGACAGCACATCGCCAAAGAGAACAATGAAGCCTTTGAAATCTTCTGCTTCACTTGGCTAGCGATAAATTTGAATGAAAAGCGGAAAATGAAGAAAAAATAAATATATATTGAGGGTTCGCTTCTATTGTTCTTACAATAATTCGTTACATTCCCCGCAAATAAAACAACAAAATAAATTAGATAGGCGTGCATTGAAACTAAATTGAATTGAATTCGTTTTATGTTTATGTGTTCACTTTCTACATTGAATGCTGACTCATTCCTTCGTGTTATCTAATTTGTATATTTTCTATAGAAATGCATGTTTATTTAAGTACAAGACGCCTCATTTTTAGAATTAAGATAATTAGTGGAAAATATGAAAATGGTAGTAATAAATATTTATATGAATAATTAAATAGCATTATCAACGTTCATTTTTTAAATTGATGAGATACTGTGTTATATCGTGAAATGTCTGAACTTCCTCTCAAATGCTTTACGCACTATTTAAGTACAAACATTAATGTTATTGTTATTGAGTAACATAAAAATACGAGTTACAAAATAAATGTAATGGTTATTTTTATGAATCAAGAACTATAAATAATTATAATTTCAAGACTTATCATTCAATAAATCTTAAAAATGTTTTTCCTATATTTTAAAACTTTAAATAGACTTTATGTCTGTCTCAAAAGTATAAATATAAATATAAGAACAAATATAAATAAAACTTTCCACAGCAGAATTTTTTTGGAATGTTGTTAAATTAGATTAAGTTTGTTTAATCTCAAATGCGTATTGAACGAGTAAAAACTGTTTAAAATATATTGAGACTTATTTTTTCATGAATGTTTGTAATGAATTTCTTGATATAATAAGTAATTTATAAGTTTCCATTACGTGTGAAAGTCAAACACATATCACATAAAATTAAATAAATATTATTGTAATGTTTCTTTGAATGCGAGGCATTTATTGTATGCTAAATTAAATTTAAAACTACATCGTATTTCGGTATGAATTGATTGATAGAAGAAATAAACACTATTGAGAAATTAGAATAATTATTATTAAGATCATTTTAATGAAAATTATCAATAATAAAGTATGCTAATAAATATGTGTGTAGTAAATATTTAAGGTTTACAAAGCTGTTGTTACTTATTTTAATAATGAATATACCCATTATTAAGCAAATTGTTAATCTAATAAATATATTCTTATCACGCATTTGGTTGACAATTATTGCATATTTCTGTATTAAAAGGGAATGCTAAGTACATAAAAATAGTTTTTCTTATTTTGAAACACAATTTAAATTATGTACTTATGTCATGTAAAACATTAAGCTAAAATGTTAAATAACTGATCAAATACAATAAATTCCCATTTAAACCATTTAACATTTTATTATTAATAAAATAAAATTTGGTTATTAATATTAAATAAAATTTATTAATTAATATGGAATAAAATTTTCTTATTAAAATAAAATTTAATAATTAATAGAAAGATATTTTCGTTACATAACCGATAAAGTTTCACTTTCATGTGTATAATAGTTTCCTAGTCAAGAAAGAAAATAATGCTTAAAATTTTTTTTTCAGAAGAATCATTTCATCCCTTACTTAAAATACATATTGAGAATATATAGGGTGCTGGTATAAGGATGAGCATACTTTTTTCAAGAAGTACTTAATACCACTTATTTTTAATTGTTACAGCAAAAGAGCTGTGCTTTTTTCTACAGATTTCATTTGTGAACAAATAATAAATATATTTTAAAGCATAAAAATCGACGCATCATTAAAGAGTTCTCCAATTATAGCAAAAATGTGTAGAGTAGACAAACATGTATAGAAAAGAAAATAATCGTAATTTAAGAACACTAAGATGATTTATTTCGAAATTCTATCTTTATAAAATGAGGCAGTCATAAGGAGATGAGCAAATCGTGACTTATATACAAACTGACATAGACTAATAAAGTCCCTCGATGGTTTCTCAGGACATTTTCCGCCAAGTTGTCTTCAACTGTAGGAATAAATCAGCATCACTATAGGACAGTTGTCACTGTCTTCCCATTAGATCCCAAATATGCACTTTCGTGGAGTTATCAGATGCACTAACCGACCAGAGATGAGTCGTGCAAGCTTGAAGTTATTCATAGGGCAACTGTAAACGCATGCGGCTCATCATTATTATGTTGCGAATTAAATTCGAGTTGAAACCAAAATAACGGCAACATTGGGAGTCGCAAGGAATTTTGTCCACGTACCGTTGTAGTTACTGTACATTTGTAATAAATGACTAACAAAAGAGTTACTATCAAAGGAATTGGTATCCGAGACCACAATGCCCATTATGAGCTGGTGTGGCATGAGAGAATAAAGATAGGTCCCATCAAGCTGTCCAAGACATTCCCAGGCACGAACTTGAGGTCGACATTGTTTCGTTAAGTCGTGGATGTCAATGAACCCAATTACCATTGAAGACTTGCAGTGTAGTAGGGTTCATCAGGTCGAGGACCAAAGTTCTCCCGTTGGCGCGGTGTAGAAGTTTTGAGGAGGTGCCTGCTCAGTGTAGAAGTTTTGAGGAGGAGTTTCTAAATGCGCAGTCAAGCACAAGCGATTTGTAACTACGCTGAAATATGTTCTAGTGGCAATTCTTATGAGCAACTACGTCTTAATAACCAGCGTAGAATAACTTGGGAACGTTCAGGGAAGCATAAGTAATCTTACCTTGCATTGAAGACAGATCTTGACTATTGCAGGTAAATTAGTAAGAAATCCCGCCTGTTCGCAGTTAAAGAAATTTTAAATTAACCAGCCATTGTCATGTCATGCGACGTATAATATTTTATTGGCATTTTTTGTAACAATAGAACTCTGTAATAAATTGCGGAACAGTTTAAACATTCCTGCTTCCAGTCGTGTTCATCATTTCAGTTCATTTTTCCCCATTTGACAAATCATTCATGACGCTTCAATTATTGTATCTTAGAGTGTATTTTGAATTCTCTACAATTGAAATTTAATTTTTTTAAAAAAAGGTACTTTTCAATTTTGCCGGAGCAAATCTCGCCAAGCAGACTTTATTTGCGACAACACATAGTATACACATATTCCGTCTGGCGTCGATTGTACCATTTTTGGCGACTTTATCGCTTATGCCGGCGAAATGGAAAAGTACCTAAAAAAATTAGCATCAGTTAGCTGCCTTATACGAATTTTTTTTTTTTTTTTTTTTTTTTTTGTAACCCATTTTACGAGTTTATTCTTTATGAATCTATTTCTTTCTTTTATCAATTGCAAGTAATTAACTGAATACTTCCTTTTAAATTACTTATGAGGTTATTTCAGTGTGAAAATGTGATATTTTTTTACTACATCTATATATCTTTTCTTCCGTAATAGATCCTATTTTACTTACCATTTTTAAAGAATTTTCAAGCATTCGTAAATGCATTGCATCTAATTGTGTTCAAAATTTGGCAAATAATAATAATAAATTTATGAAAGATTCCTCTGATATTATAAATTATGAAAAGAAGTTGTATATAAAATATCTATATTCACTGAATTCAAATGGAAATTATGAATAAAATTACAGTATACAAAATGCTAAATACAATTCTTCATAGTTTTAAATTTCCGATCCTTTTACAGATGCATTCATATTTAATATAAGTTATTTGTAAATTTAAGAAGGCATAAAACTAATTTTTTAATAAATTTTTACTATTCTTAAAGTTCTATTTTAATATAGTAAATATTTATTTCTAATAGGAAGTGAATGTAAGGTGCATAAAAATTGTCAGTATCAAATAAAACCATTAATTAAATTAGTAGTGTAATATGAGTAATTTTAAATATCTCCATCAAATCTTGAATTAATATTCGAAATGATTTTCCAATTACTTTCATACTTTTCCTATTCAGCAAAAGAATTCAATGTGTATAATACATACTGATCAACAAATGCTGTAATAAAAATTGAATTGAATTAATTAAAAATCAATTTACTTTTTAATAGAATTATATTAAAATTCTTAGACACGTATGTTTTTATATGAAATATATACATATTCATATTTGAAATCATACGTATTCTTAAAGCATATTAAATTGAAACACATACTTTATTGAATGTATTATGATTATTTGATGATAATAAGCATCCGATATGAATTGGATTATATATATATATATATATATATATATAATCCAATTCTTATATACAGTAAAAAGAATTTTAAATTTGAGAAAAGGATTATCAATAATTTGATCCATAGAAAATATTACAATGTAAAAAGTTCATTAAATTGCTGAAAATATAAAATGGCAAAATATTCAACAGTGTATGCTGAACATGTAAATATTTAAAATATAAAGAAAGTCAATTTAAAAATTACTACAATATTAAAATATCAAAAATTTCCCCACTTACAAAATATGTGTCCAAAAGAAAGAGATAAGAAATTTATTTCGGAAATGGAGATAAATTAATGATAATGCTGTATAAGTCAAGGGACTGAGATTTATGTATTCATATTAATATTGCGCATTAAACCATTAAAACTTCAGTGAAGTACATTATAAAAAATAGTATAAAAAATAAAATTAAGTAGAAATTCGAATATAAAACAATTATTCAACAAAAGAAAAAAAGTAAGTATAAACAAAGCGAAAACAATTTATTTAAACCAAAGTAAATTAACATAATCCATTAAAATTAATCTGCATATATTAAAGCATAATATTATATTATTCTAACTCAAAAAGTATTATAACACTTACACTTCGAAAACCAAGCAAAAGTAATGTTCTTAAACCTACTTTCAATTAAGCGAGATTTTTCATCAAGATAACTCCAAAATACAAAGGATTGATTGATTGATTTTACAGAATAAATAACATTTACTTAAATTTACTTATCCTGCGAAATTCAGTATTATTTCTTAAAACATTTATACGAAAAATAATTATATAAAAGTGTTTAAAAGTTTTTACACTATACTAAAAAACATTCTTAAATTAAATCCAAATTTAAAAATTCGAAATAGAAGTAGAGCTAAAATATTGTAAGTTGCCAAATGATGTACTTTTAATTAAAAATTATGTTTAAAAAACAATTAAATAAATCTTAATTTATGGTTATAAAAATATACTATACATGTACATTATTTTTATAATTGATAAAATATATAATTATGTATATATATTTTAAAGTGCAAACGTATTTAATATTCATATAAAAAATATGTACATGTATA
>BMAW01114523.1:302338-366604 GCA_019974015.1 Nephila pilipes | reverse complement strand
GGCCGTTTATAACGAAAGAAATTCTTCACTTGATCAAAGTCGACAATTGTGTTGGACATATCTGTCACATCTACTAATGATAAAATTTTTGATCCAGTTCTTGATAAACGTGCACGCTTGTTATCAAATAGGCATGAAACGTTCTTAGATAGTAGTTTTATTCCTAATTTCAATTGGAATTTTTATCTGTTGTGTATACCTATATATTGAATTTTCACTTTACACACATTTTAATTTTTTTTGCAAAAGAAAATTAATTGTTTTCGTCTCATAAATTTGTAATATGAATTTCATTATTATTTTCTTTCATGATTTTGGGGAAAATATTAAGAGGTGTTTTTTTTTTTTTTTATCTCACACGATTTTTTAAGGTAGTGGAATATATCCCTATATTTATCAAACATCGCATGTATATTTTACACAATTTTTTTTGCACGTTTTTCTGAAGAACGTATCTCAGAACGTGTAAAAAAAGAATATATATATATATATGTGTGTGTGTGTGACTTAGGAGTATGAATGATAAGACATGATTATTCACAAAGGCTAATTTAATGGATATAATTGGACAAATAGAGTTTTAATGAAAGATTATGTTTACAGCGCCCTTGCGCTCAAAATACATATAATATCCATGAGACCAGCTCTCTACTATAATTCATCAGCACTCCTGTGCTTTTAAGATACCTCCCTGCTTTACTTGATGACTCTGTCCAATATTTCCACTAAAGATTCTCCAATTCTGGGTGGTTTTTTAGTCATGTTTCACCTTCGGGCTCCAACTCTTTCCAAGCTACGTCTCACCGCTATTCTTCGCCAGCAACGTCTAATCCATTCAGTACAGCTCCTTCTGTTGAGTGCGCCGTCTTACAGATTTTCCTCTTCCCCATCATATATATATAAATCTCTATCTACTTATGTAATATAAAGAGAGAGACAGACAGACAGACGGATTAAATGAAGAAAAGCAAATACAAGAAAGATATTTATCGTACATAAACAGTATAGAAATGAGACAAATTGATTAAATTTGCTAGCAGTTTGAGGGTATATAAGGGTGCGAAATTAGTAGAAGGTGTGGTCGGTTAAGCATGGAGTCGAAATGGGTTCGGAAGGCAGAAACTGGCAACTTATTGCACCCTGCTTCAAGTTTATACCACACTTCATCAACCGAATTAGCTGGAAATGGGTGGTGGACCAATCTCTTAGCATCCCATGACCAGACCGTGCAGGCCAGGGCAACAATCTAATATCCTGTGTACAGAAGAAGGTCAGAACACGTCGTGCAATGAGTGGTCTTGTATTATCTTGTTGAAAGAGGACGTTTGGCAGGTCTGGAAGTTAGGACACAAACTTCGATCTTATAAACCACATTCCGAATGAGAGATACATAACATAACTTTTCTTTTACACAGTGTTTCCGATGTTCAGAAGTCATTTCTTCCTCCTACGACGTCTAAATGAGCTGAAACACTAATCATTTGCATATTGCAATTCAAAATTCTTTTTCTATTCTAGTGACGTTCTTCAGATCATATCTCCGGGTGTTGCAATTTTAATGACCAGCAGGATATATATATATATATATATTTGTAATAATTTATAATATTTGCTACGCTAAATATTAAGAAACATTCGTTAATTATTGTGTTATAAATTTTGTAATAATGTTTAAAAACATTTTTGTGTATATTATTATATTAATAATAATTATGAGTCAATAAAGAAAATGAAGATACTGGTTTGCTAATTTTTTTGTGTGAAATAATAATAATAGGTGAAGGAAAATTGAATACCATCCATTTTTTAATTTTGCTATTACATGAGCTTAGATGTACTTTCGTAATCACTAAAAATGGGCAAACTGTTGATGGTTATTTCTATAATTATATCTGTCGTATTTTTTTTTGTCGAAAACTACCTTCATGTAATTCTATGTAGACGGCTACCATAACTTTGCTTTCATATACAAACAAATTTGCTAAAATATGTGCCAGTTTATCTACTTCAAAAAATATATATATTTAAAGAAAATGTATTTTACTTTTAAGGATACAACAACTTTCTGTTTCATAATTTACTGAAAAATAAAATATATTTCATGTATTATATTTCATTTATTATATAGCATAGGATAAGTGTTTTTATAATTCATGACACTTAATTTTCTCTTTATTCAAGGGATACTCCGTTCTATATATATTCTGCACCTACAATTTTCATATTTTCTTATTATTTTTTTATAAATTATGTCTTGTATCAGCAAACTGAAGAAAGGAAACGATCACAAATATTCATAATTCTTTGAAACGGAATATGAACTACGTAAGAAGCATTTATTATTTTTAAAGTTTGCATAAGAAAAAATAAGTAAATATTAGCCAAAGAATTATGAATTCGAATCTTGTAGAATGGCTTAGGAAGGGAGCATTTGAAAAATAAATCTAATTTTATCTAAAGACACACCCATAGATTGACGAGAAAATTTAAGAAGTAAAAAATGAGTGCATCTATTGCCTTCATCCTTTGACAGTACCTCACAATTATGACTCATGTCCACATGGCTCAGTGTGTAAATCTTAAGAATGATATTAATTTGATAGCAATTTTCTGGATTATATCCTTATATGTGTGAATGTATTAGGTATATATTTGAAAGTTTTACCTCTATGTGAAAGGAAAGAAAATATTGAGCTTATCATACACAATTAATAAAATTTTATGCTATCGCATAATATCATTTCTGTTGCTACTTATGATCTCTAGCCAGGTCGATGGTAATTTCTAAATACAACCCAGAAAAAGGCCTTTTCTTTAACAAAGAACTCAAACAGTATTTCATTGACATCTGCTAAACACAGTTACGATTCCCCCCTCACCTTTAAAATACCTTGTAGGCATTGAGACAGGTGATAAACGTACGGTGGTATGTCTGGGTCGTGTTGTGGATGCGACTTAATTTCCTCCCACTGTTCTGCGATTTTCTGACGAGTCACCATGGCAGCATGTGAACTGGCTTTATTATGATGCAGTATAGTGTGATTTCTATTGAATAACGCCAACCATTTTTCTTTCAGTGCCTAGTGTACATCATCGATTTACGGATATAATCTCTCCAAATTGAGTTTTTCGTTAAGTTTCAAAACATCGGAATTATTTAGTCCTTGGTGAGCATGTTGAATAAATTTATTATCATTTGCAAAATGTGTACTT
Organism: Nephila pilipes; assembly: GCA_019974015.1. NCBI lineage: Eukaryota > Metazoa > Arthropoda > Arachnida > Araneae > Nephilidae > Nephila > Nephila pilipes. The sequence continues at coordinate 363,391 of BMAW01114523.1, read as the reverse complement.
TTATTTTCTACCATTGAATATTGCCTGTCTCCTTTCAGATATGTTTAAAACGCATGATCTAAAAACAGAAATTGCTATATCACTTTTCGGAAAGTTTCTCTTTGGCCACCAGTGACACACCTGTAGGTAAAGTACACATAATAAAAAAATGTCGATCGATGGTCCATCATATTGTTTCCAGAATGCTGAAAATGTTGACAGTAGTTCAGATGAAGATCTGAAGAATCAAAGTGTCGCAACAGTATGAAAAAGTAAAATGGATATTCCATTTTTTTTTTACTGAATTCAGGATTTACTGAATCATTTCTTGATCTTTTGAGTACATCTACCAAGTGGTGCCACGGACTCCCTTTGTGGAAAATCGCGGATATTGTGAATTTTGGGCAAAGAAAATCTACACAGAGTTGACCCCACTCAAATGTTAAGTGTTCAATGCACTTTTATGCTTGAATGGGAAAAAATGTTTTCTTGTTTTTAATCAAGAATAGGTATATATATCTTATCATACTTTGTATTAAAGCAAATGCAGTGAAATGTTGCACAGTTTCTTTATTTTCAATGTTGTGAAATATTTTCAACTTAAGTGACCCGAAGCTATTAAAATGTACCAGTTTAATTTATTGACTCTAATTATCGATATATTTTTAAAATTTTGTATTAATATTGCATAAATCTCTTCTAATATGCATTAATCATGTAATAAAAAAAAAGTCAAAAAGATATATTACTTTTAAATCATAACTTGGGGTATAAAGGGATATTCAGATTCCCCAAAAGATTCGAAAGTCGTCTGCTATGAACTTTCTATTTTTAGATTAAGAAATCAAGGATTAAAAGCAGTAGTTTTTATTGGTCTCTAAATAGTTATTTTATAATTATAAAGACACTTTCAGTACAGTTTCATGTTCTTTATTTTTCAATTAATCAATTTTTTTGTACATATAAACAAAAGAGTAACTTTAATTCACATAGGGAAATTTTCCATGTCTGAGAGCAACGCACGAATTATTTTCTATTTTAAAATTTTCCAACATCAAAGAAAATAATATTTCTGATGAAACTGAATTTAATCTTTAAGTTTCAGGAAACGGAAGCAAAAATAAAGCTTTTCAAATATTAATTACATCTTCCGAACGAAACACAGGTGGTAAAAATTCTCGAATTAAAACTTAAGAAACGAAGGCTTCCAGTGCGGCACGGGTTTCAAATTAAAGCTCGGCTTAAGTGAAGTAACAATGTCATTAAGAAAGTAGAATTAGAACAACGCTGCTTATTAAAAATTCTCCCGCGCCTAATTAAGGAAGGAATTTTCGAGAGTTTTGCTCAGACATTACTTTTTAAAAAAAGAACAGGGAGAAAATGTTTAATCAAACATTTTCCAGCATTCGTGAGGAAAGAACAGACAATTTTTATAATCTTTTAATAATTAGATTCATTAAAAGGTACAAAATTCCTATGAAATTCTTTTATTTTGAAGCATAATTTTTTCCCCTTTAAGTGAAATATGCAAAAGAAGTTGTTGATAGAAAGGTAAGAAAAAATTAGGTAGATTTTTTTCTTTAAAAGTGGAAAAAAATTAAAGCTGTACTTGAATTTTCTTCCAGATTTTTTTTCCTTTCTTAATCTCTGTGTAGTTGTTTTCTCAGACGGTTTTTTATCACGTTTGTGACATTTTCTAATCTCATTTCAAGTAACAATTCGAGAGACCTAATGAGATATTTTTTTCACTTCACTTCTGTTTGCTTTATCTCAGTAAGCCTCATGAATTCTTAAATAAAATATTTTTTATATGTATACCGTCATAAGTAGTGTGGTATTTTTTTCCGACTGATTTGAAACAGTGTTATTGAAGAGAAAGTAGTAAAACAGCAAAACAATTAGAATAAAAAGTTCTCTCTCTTAAGCAGTTCAATCTTCCTTTTTTTTTCTGCATAATAAAGCAGGAAAAAAAATTATTTTAACGAGTGATGCAATTAGAGCTTACCAAAGTACTGATTTTAGAATTAGTTCCCGCAAAAAAATCATCTTTGATAAGAAATTGCAAAAAAAAAAAAAAAAAAATTATAAAATTTTAAATAAAATTTTAATTTAAAAAAATTTTTTTTTTTTATTTAAATTTTTAAAAAAATTTTTTTTTATAATAAATTTCAAAAAAAAAAAAAAAAAAACTGACATGTGTGAATTACTGTTTCTCTTGACTACTGTTCTTTTGATTCTTTAACTTTTGTAGAAACTGTTTTTCCAGGAACAGATTCTTAATATTAGATGAAATTGTAGAATTAAGGTACCCTTGATCGTATTGTTTCGTTTTTTTAAATTTTAGAAGGACAAATGAAGTTTTAAACGAATATTTAGTCAGTTTTCATAAATAAACAAATAAAAGAAATGAAAATGTTATTTCAATATTTAAAAACAATAAACGTAGCTGGTATTGAAGTATGAATAGTTAAAAGAAAGTATTTTCTGATCTTTGTGAATGGAAACATTCCATAAAAATTTTACTGTCTTTGTTACCTTATTTTTAGATAATTTATAAATATCACTAAAGTGAGAAAAAATGAATGAACGTTGCTCACGGTTAAAAGTAAATAATATACAAATATTTTAAATGATGTTGCTCACTTTTTACATTAATTCTAAATAAAGTTTTTAATACATTAATGCATAATAAAGTTTTTTTTTTCTGGATTTTTTTAATGCATTTTTAACATCATTTTTGCACTTTAAAATATAAGAAAATTCGTGTTTCAAAATATTTTATGTAATTTAATAACTTTTCTCAAAAGTTAACCAGTCCAAAAACTTTTTTACGAAAAATAATTTTCGATTTCTGTAATTCATAGGTAACACTTTTGCAATCCAATTTATCATTTTTTTTCCCTTAGAAAATTTCTATTTTCAAAAAAGTTTAAATCTATAACAAAGAAATAAATTTCAACGACATTCTGTCATCTTTTTATCAACTACATCATCCAAATACGAAAGTAAAAGTTGATATATAAAAAGAAAGGTCATAAACATCATAACAATATACCACTTTAGTGATATGTAATAAATCTAGTCCATAAAAAATGAAAATCGTTTGTTGATTACGTTGCATATTTAAAGTGTTCTCACCAAAAGATATTAAACGTAATATTTTATCCGCTATAATACCTTTTATAATACGGCATCTATGACAATCTAAACATTTTCTTAATTCATCTTCCAAATAAATAATAAAGATTATCAAAATTCTATTTGAAAATTAAGAAAAAAACAGTAAGAAGCATCAAAGATCATTTAAAATAATTTTAAAAATATATACTAGACATTTTTTTCCGTACTATACGCTCCAAAGTAACGCTTAAGTTTTATGATGGTCCTAAGTTTATATTTTTAATAAACTTCTAATAAACCACTTCATATTAGATTAATCCATGCAAAACACAACTTTAACAAAAAAAATTACATAAAGACAAAAAGGTATTAAATCATTTAAAAGCGCTCTGATAGCTTAAGCCTTAAGGCCACAGTTTATTTTGGACTATAGTTAAGTACTACTAAGACTTTCACTCACTTATCATTATAATAAATTAATTACCTATTTACACATAGCAATATCAAAAGTGAATTTTGTCCTGAAATTCCGATTATTATTAGACTATATTTTTTTAAACTGTTTTATCAATAATCTTACCATTTGATAATTTATAGGAAACACATGAATGCATCTACAGAAACAATATATTAGTAAAATGCACTGGCTTTATGTAGATCTATGATAATATCAACCTATGCGTGTTTTTAAATTAAGGAATAATTAAACATTCACTACGAAATAATTTAAATTTTTTTTTCACTTTAAAATAAAAGGATTTTTTACAAAACCAGCTTTCATGTGTTCTAAATATTTCAATGAAACATAGTACTAAATACCATTCATACATCTTTTAAATTGAATTTAATATTTAATAAATAATAAGAATTTATCATTTAATACATATATATATATATATATATATATATATATATATATATAAATTTCTGAAAATGATAAAGAAACTCCATTTATCAAGATTTTTATATTTAAAAAAAAGTAAACTTTTAAATCACGGGCAAAATAATTATTTTTTGTACATTTTATCTAATTTTGATTAATTTAACTAATGAGCCCTTCATTATATATTTCTGAATGAATTCACATGAACTATTAAATCTAAGATTTATTTTTTAATTATTTTTTGAATATGAATCAAATTTTATTACCTTCCCAGATATAGTTTTATATCTTTTATAATCATTAATATCCATTTTAATCCCTCGATAGAGAAGGACAAGGACAGGATGTATTGTACAATTAGTTCGTACACATATCTTATATATAAATATATATATTTGTTTTAACATTTATTTAAAATCAGCGTATCTGAATTTCACGTAAGTTGTTATCTGATGCAGTAATTTAAATTCAGAATTATAAATGCCTTATCACATAATTTGCATTTCTTATTGTAAAAGTTTCATGCTTAGCATCTACATTTTATTATAGTATGATAATGCGCAATATAAAGTAAAGTAAGTTGTATAATAGAAAGAAATATGAAAAAGTAAGTTGAAGAGATTGTCTTATAGTTTTCCTAAAAAGCCTTAAAATCATGCGTATAACCCCCCCCCCCAAAAAAAAAAAAAAAAAAAATTCGGAAGCAAGCTTTTCTAAAAATTCTAAGACATTTATTTGAAACATTCATCAAAGAGAGTAAATCCTGTTTTGAAACTCTTATAACTTTAATACCAAATAAAATTAGTATTATTCGAATTCTAGAAGAAGAATCAATAACAATTGTAAATTTATTTCGAATGCTGTAAGCATAAAGTTTGCTGCAAATTCCATAACTAACTTATAAACCATATATAATATACCATATTCTGTAATGTAACATAACTAACTTATCTGTAAAACTCATTTTTCATGTATTTATTTTCCTGAGGATAATCCTTTTCCTTATCATTATTATTTTATTATGAAATTTTTGCGTTAAATACAACTACCCAATACTTTGCGTAAAAGGGCTATAAAATGATCCCATTTACCTTCGATATTCAATATTTGCTTTTATTTATCTTGTAAAAGCTTTCAGACGAGGGGATTTTTGCACTACTTGATTGATCAAGGAACAAATAAGTAAATAAATATTTCAGCAAATTTATAAGTAATTTTTAAAGATCACTTAAAATTCAAAGAATCCCATTAATTTTCAACAAGTGTAGGAAATTATAATATATTTTTTATTTGTAAATAAATTTTATTTATAAATTTTCAATTTAAAAAGTCGCAGAGAAACAAAATGAATAAAAGTAATATTTTCATAAGTTTTTATAGTTTTTGCTGAGCAACTTTTACCCAGTACATTCACTTTCGCTTCCAAAAACACATTGAAATTATTTCATCCGTTGTATTAACTATGTTGGTAATCATAATGTATTCTTATTTTTCCCCTTCTTTCAGTTTAGAATAGAGTGAGCATGTAAGCTCATATTGCGCATGCGCGTAAAGAGTGACGAAATTGTCAGGACTCTACGTCACTTCCTGTACTACCAAACATAAAAAATTCGCTACTGTGTTGTCTTCTAAGAATTTTTCAACGTTTTTCTGTATTTCACTTGGTGTGTGACATCAAATTTTCGATCGTTCATTTAACCAACTTCCCATTAAGTTAGAGCTCTGAAACTTTGGGAATCGTTCTTACTCGCCTAACAATGCAATATTTAGACATTTGCGACAAGTTTTAATTAATATTTCAATAATTTTTTTTCGTGTAATTTGTGTAGTTATCGGGCGCCATCTATGAAACATATATTGAATCACGCAGAGAGAGTGTACTTAAAGACGAGAGAGATATGAGGTTTCTTACAAGGTTTTAACTAATATTTCAATAATTATTTTTAATAAGCTTTGCCACCATTTAAAAACGTTGTTTTAAAAAACTTTAATTTTTTATTTTTTTAATTTTATTATGTTATAGTACCGCTGTAAATAAATATGCTTTCGGAAGTGTGCAATAGCGCTCACAGCGTCGGATTTCAAAAAATAATTTTAAGGTGTCCTTTTTTAAAGTACGAAATTACGAGTGTTTATTCTTTTTTAAAACTGGACTACATTTCTAACAATTAGATTTTGAAAACAATGAAATGTTTCGGCAGAATTAAACTGAAAACATTTACAATATCTATTTTTCTATATCGTAAATTTTTGAATATAGAATTTTTTTCCTAAGCATAGAAGACTCGACTGGATTTTAGTAAGCTATTTAAATATATTGTAATAAATGAAAAGAAAATTTATTTCATACAAATCATACAGAGAAATATGAAATCCCCACGACAGTTTAAAATATTTGTTTCAAAAATTTAAATCCTGCGTTTCGATAGTCGTAGATTAATTAAGCTGAGAATTTATACCCGATCGAACAAAATTTCTTTATATCGAAAAATGTTCGAATTCAAGCACTTTTTAACGTGGGTGAGAACTTAATTATGTCTGGTCAACTATTTTGTTCAAGAGGAACTCAGAGATAATGATGACAGCGAAAATGGATTATTGAAAAACTATCACAAGAGAAAACAAGTAATGGAAATATTCGAATTTTTCAATACAACGTGAGATATTTTCCTACAAATCCTGAAGAAATATATTTACCTTTCCGAAAAAAGTGAACATTACTTTGAAACGGTTTCTGCAAAGATTTGTACTCAAAAATGCATTAGGAACTAATTTATCCAAAAATAATTAAAAATTCAACTGCGTGTTTTTGTATCTAAACATTAAATTTTATTACATTGTCAGCGAGATTATAAATTACACATATACTTGTGCATTTTTAAAATAAATTTAAGATATAGTTTAATATGTTAAATCTTCTTCCACAAATGAATCTTCCAGGCTATGCTCAAGTTAAATATATATAAAGATTCTACTGCCTTTTATTAAAGCATTTAAATCCATAACAGCAAATGAAAAATAAAATATACATCATTTAAATTATAGAACAGTATTAAATCTCCCACGACACATTTAAGTTTAAAATATTTGTTTCAAATATCTCCAGCCACCACATTTCGGTTGTTGCAAATTAATTAAGTTGAGAATTTATATCCTTTAGGAAATAAAGGTGTCCAAAAACAAATAATTAATTGTTTTACATTGTTTAGGTTGGCGTTCCTTTAATTAGTATTTGAACTGTCAACGCTGCATATCTGGTATTGGGAAAACTTCCAACCGATATTGTTTCCCGTTTACACGAAACGTTTCCATGTTGAGTTAATTTAAATTTCTAATTCAACTTGAGTATGCGGCAAAATAATTAACATCAAAATGCTTTCTTCTTACTGTTTATATGAGAAACTTTCAAAATTCTTCGTTTGCGTGAGACTACGTAATATGTTCCGAAGATTAACTAAGTCCCTTAGAACAGAAAGAATATTCCTTTGAGACACGGAAAGAATTGAAGGAAATAAAACAGCAACTTTGTGTATCTTTTTTTTTTTTTTTGACTCGAAAGAATTGTTTATTGTTGTTTTGATTTTTTTCTTTTTTGTGTTTTAGTAAACACAGACTTACATCTATATTTAACCAACTTATTAATTTTAGTGAAATATGTATTCATGAAACATCTGTAAATTATATAAAGGTTAGGTAAGGAACATTTTTATTTATTGGTAAAAAAATTAATAATTTATTTGCGAGCGTATGGAGTATATATTTTTCTTTTAATTACAGGTTCTGCTTTCAATACGAATACCTATTGCACATTTTTAACAGAAAAATGTATTTTATAACTTTTGATTAATGCTTTTTTGAAAATATATGGTTAATTTGTGGCAAAATAATACTCCTATTCGCCTCTTGCGCCACAGCTAAACTCAATAAACTAACACTAAGAGTCAATAAGTCGTTCAAGTAGACGTTTGACAGGTTTCTCACACTATATTTTTATTGGACAACTTATTACTATAATGACAACTATATACCGAATCTCCCAAAATATCGCCTTAGGTATATTCACTTGTTCCACTAATATCTAATTAATGGAGTTTTACCAATACATTAAAGTTGAGGCTGTTTCGGCTTCTAAGCTTCACTATGCCGTCGATAACTTGTAGTAATTCTCGACCCCGTCTTCGACTATGGAACAAGTGTTAAACACTAGAACCACTTGACTTTTATCGAGTGTTTCAAGCTTAGCTTATATACTTCCTATCTCCCTCGCTTCACTTTATTTCTACCTGCCTGTAATTTAAATATTCACGTTTCATTTTTGGTTGGGCAAAGGTTGTTTAGCAAAAGCAATCAATCTTAATTAAAAGTCCCCAAGGTTGTGAAGAGAAAACCGCGAATAGCCCAACGTCATTTACTATGTGACGGAATATTCGCAAGATCCTCTTCACTAACCAGAAGGACGTTTTGGTAATTTGACTTGCATGAAATTGCAATCCAAATTACGAAAAATCCAAACAAATTGCAATCAAAATCCAAATTTCTTCCCAACCAAAATAGAATGTAATTAGGTAGACTATATGAATAGAGATAGTGGATATATAAATGAAATAGAATTCAAAGGGAAAAGGAAAGAAACAGAGGATCATGGCAAGTTGGTAGTTATTAGTAAATTTAATTGGAATATCAAAATTAAGGTTTTAAATTGGAATGGTTAACCACTAAGATATGAAACTACTGTTAGTGAGAGCTATTGGAATCCGAACGAGTGATTTGGTAAGCTAAGACTTAATTCTCTATCATAATCTAGGATTGGCGAGTGATTCAAAAGAGTTAACTACGCTTCATTTATAAATAAAGTATTCTACTTTGATCTTGCTTATCTTCAATTGGAGTTTAATAATTATTGAATTTAGGACGGCTGAAATATGTCGGTAGTATTAAATAATGAAGGACGGTCGTCACAACCATTGATAATGGTTTGAGTCGTATTGAGTGAGCCTTTTAGGAAATAAAATGTACACGGAAGACCTCAATGTAATATAATAAGTCTGAATTATTTACCTATATATAAGCCAAAATCACTTTCAAGAATGCATTTCATATGAATATATATTAAGCACAATTATTATTTAATAAAGTCTTACTTATACATGTTTACCCATTTTATATATCTTTAAATCTAATCTTCAACAGTTGTGATTTAAAATTTTGCGGAATCAATGCAAAAAATAATAAAAGTATAAAAAAAACCACATCCCTTCATTTAAATAAGTATACAAATATCAAAATAAAATTATTAATCCTAAGCCTAAGAAAATCAATTTTATTAGGTAATATATACACATAAGAAATAGCACTTTTTTTTCTTTACAACGAACAAAATAAACATAAAACATATTTTATCAAATAACGCATTAATCAGAAATTTAAGAGTACCTTATTGCTTTAGTTAAAATAAAAATATTTTGAAAATGAATTTACATATGATAGTCATTTTTAATAAATTTGTGAAACACTGCCTCGCGCTCTAATTTATCTTTAATTTTGAATATATTTCCATTGGGGATAATTGAAGATTTAATTTGAGTGGCACAGTTTAAATTGAATGATTAGATTATGAGAATGTGTCTTAGATTTTACAAATACTCTTTTTGAAGAGGAAATGAATTCTTCATTTTCATTTCCAAGTCATTTCCTGTTAAAATAATTCTAATATCGTAATTACTATTCCAGTGTTCCTTATACAAAAACTTTCGAATGATATCTTTTGATTCCTTTCCAGGTGTTTGAGAAATTTTTAAGAGAAAAGTTGTAATTCGTATCAAATTTAGATGAAATCGTATAATAAATTACAGTTTGTAACGTATAATTTGTCAAGTTTTAATTGATTTTCATACGCTCAAAGAAATCCAAGAAAATTAAAAAAAATCTACAATATTGAAAATATTTGGTACGCTATTTACTTTTGATTAGTCTCAGGGGAAATAGGAAATATTTCATTTCTAAAAAGTTCATAAGCTTTAAGCAATCGTGACATCATTAGAGAAATGTTAGTTGATGTATATAACCAGAATGTTAAAATCTGGCAATGCATTAAATGAATGTCATAAAGTAGAATTATATATATACATATACAAAACAACAATATTATAATTCCCAAAATATTACATATATAAACAGATTATCATGTCAATCATAAATTCACTGCATTAATGTCAAATGATTTAACACTCAAATTTAAATCAAAAGTAGAATTTAGTTTGGGTGGTTTTATTAACGGCGCTCTACAGGCAACACTAGGGCTATTGGCGACGGACCTCGTAATTTCGAACCTCGATCAAGTGACAAGAATGACACCTGAACTGGCTCCCCCTCCTCCAAACTTCCACACCACTCTGACTTGAAGACTTTGGACAACAACAGATTTAACGCGCATCAGCCCCGGCTAAACGGCGGGTCTTTAATGGCATCAAGGCTCGAATCTAAGACTCAACAGAAACCGCTGGCTACGAGTTCGCTGCCTTAACCACTAGGCAACTTATTTTTAAAAAAATAAAATGTAAAATATACAAAATATTGTGCACATTAAAAAGAAAAAAAATTACTAGTACACTACAAAGTTAATATATCACAAATATGCAGTGTCCCTCTTCGAAACTCTTACAACCTTCTTATCTTGCCGTGAGAGGCCGATTTAAAATACCTTTCTTTATTTGTCAATAGACAAATTACAAGTGTTATGAATGCGCACTGGTTATGTCTGTATTTGTACTAGTGTAGTCATTAGATGAGAACGGGGGGGGGGAAAGGAACGGATAGCCAGATTTCTATTGTCTCATCAGACTGTTAAACTCCAGGAAATTATTGTCTTTCTGATCCCGAACTCCCCAGACTTGTCTGGATTACCTTCTATCCATTGACTACCGTGTCTTACTGGATTTAATCTATATCGTTTGCAGACATATTAAGCCTGTGGGTTTCTCTCTCGTCCTCAATACAGCTTGCCAGATTTCACTGTAGCTTTGTTCTAAACTTTCCAATCCTTCAGAAATATTTAAGCATATATCAAAATGATTTTGTTTTATATATTTATCGACAAGTATTTATGTTCTACTTATACAAAATTCTATAGTATAATGATAAGCAAATATTGTTTAAATATTAAATTGTCGTCTTACTTACAACTACTGACTTGAGTCATTTGTAATGAGATATTTTGTATCGTATTACTTCATCAAATAGAAAGTTATTATGAGCCAAATAACAATGCAAACTTAAGGGAATGATAATATATATATATATATATATATATATATAAATTTAAAATTAAATTCAGAAGAGAGAGAAAAAAATATGCTCTAGGGATAATGTTGGAACTACATAAATTTAAAAGTATGTAAATAAAATAATCTATAAATATAAAAGTGAAATACCACTAATTAACTCATCTCGAGATCTCTAAGACTTATACAACCGATTGACTTGTAATTTAGCATAGTTATTTATTTTGCGATGTAGACGCTCACTAAGAACGGATTTTACGGAAGTCTTATCCAAAATGAAATTTTCATCCGTTATATATCTGTTAATCTACTCTTATCCATTGGATATGTAATTTTTGGCGACTTAAACGCCAAAAATGATTTGACCGACGCCAAACGGAGTATATTTTTTATATGTATACTGTGTATTATCACCAATTAAGTTTACTTGGTGAGATTTGCGCGTGCGGAATGGAAAAATATGAAATAATTTTATATTGAAGAGCTGTTGGAGGATTGACAAGATTTTGGTGAAAAGGCTCTTTATGCGAAATTTTGTGCATGTCGAAAATAGGAAACGTACTTATTTAACGATAGAAATAAATCAGTTTGGAATCCCGCGGTTGGTGAAAGTGTAGTTTAGCTCCAAAACAGAGCGGGATTTTGAAAAATACAAAAATAGCGACTTCTTACTGAGTAGCACCATCGTAAGACAATCTTCGTTTACTGGAGAACCTCGCTACATGCATGAACAAACTCAAGATGCTATAACATAGGTAAGACATTTTAGACGTCCCGACTTGTACAACTTTTTTTAAAGATTGCAATCACTTGCAATCCTAAATGGTCAAAAATGAAAGATCTCTTGAGGCAAGGACAAAAGTCTTATGATAGACAAGATGTCATTGCGAGGGTATTTCATTTGAAAGTTAAGCACACGATGAATCTTCTGACAAAAGGTTGTATCTTTGGCAATACTTGGTTTAGTATGTATACGGTGGAATGAATTTTATCCATATTATATATATATATGGGGTGGCTTTTTACTAAAACATTTTATCTTTCTCATATATTTGAATGTCGTGGATAACCATTATAACAGACAATAATTTTCTTATAATTTTAAATTTAGATTATCATTATCGTTTAAAAATTGAAAATTTTCTTGATATTTTACGTAAATATAACATTATCGTCTGCCCAGAGAAGCGGGTGGGTATCAGCTAGTAATAATAAATAAATTAAAGAACAGTAAAGAAAAAATATAGATAATGAAAAGTTTATACGTATATAAAAATGATATAATGATAAATAATGTATTTAAAGTAATTAATGTTGCACTGGACTTTAGATAATGGATGCGTATCATTTCTGAATATGTATTCAAGTTGTCCTTCTCAGATATTACTTAATAAAATCAAGCATAAAACCGGAAATTCGATTAAATTAAGAAAAATTTAAAATATTAGAAAACGTAAGGACACAAAACATAATATAATTATTTTCTAACAATTATTACTCCACGTGAAAGATAAAACATAATTATTTTATGAAAACTGCAATAGAATATAAAAATATAAGAAATGAGGAAATGATTTTATGAAAAGCTACAAACATCTGAAAATGATTAGCATAAATCGTGTCTCCTTCTTAACTAACATTCACGCGCCTTTTTATTAAGGTGCAAGATATATAGTCCATTAGGTTATCTTGTTTTAAAGTAGTCAATAAAAAGATTTTCCCACCACCATCTACTTTTAGTATAAGATACATTATCAAATATATGTTGAAAATGCGTGATTTCTATTTTATTATTTTTTCATTAACATCATTAATTATTTTATGGAAGTAATTGCTTCAGCATGTAAACGTAAACATAGAAAACGAAAAGAAAGATAAAAATATTTATAGATTTTCAATGTTTTTTAAAGTAAGTTGCTATAACATTTTTGCCATTGGTAATCTCAAAATATACTTCAAATTTTAAAGAAGCATTTCATATTGAATGAATAATACAAAAGTATAATGATTTTTTTTTTATAATTTGAGCAATTTTGGTTTTAACTTTTATATTGTTTTGATTTAAACTGGTGACGCATATAATTAAACAACAACAACTTACTTCCGACGTGAAATATTTCTCATGCTTTCTTACATATTGTATTTATTGTTTTCTATTATTTCTAAATTTATAAATGCTGCTTATATTCATAAGAATTTTATTTCTATTATCTTAAGCTTGAACTAAATTTATTAAGTCTTCTTTAGCATAGGAATTGTTGTGATAAGCAAACGAAAGAGCTTGAATAGCATGTAGATCTAAGGCAGATAACTGTACGGAAATATTATTTTTAGTGGAATAAAAATTAAACAAAATTATGGGACTCAAGATTATTTTTTTAAAATTATGTATAACATTAAACTTTTTTCAAAAGCATCCTCCTTTTTCATTTGAATAAATTTTGAAAGATAAGTACGGAAAAAACTGTGATCGCCAAGAACCTTGAGAATATAAGCAATCGTTTTATCTCCATACAATTTTGATAATTTTTTTTTAAAAAAAAGTTTTAATATTATTATTCTAATGTTATCTTAAGAGCATTTAAATGCGTTTTTTTTTTTAGAGAAGTGAAGAAAATATGCAGTAATAAAATTGGTCAAATATTCTGAAAAATAAATTTACTTGAATAATAATTTAATAATCGATTTAAAAAAAAAACTAACATTTATACCAAAGTTATAATCAATTTGTTCCTGCTATTTTTCAAAACTAACTTAAAAGATGCTCCCTTTGACGATAGCATTTTGTATTTAAAAAAAATGATACTAACGTACAATTATCACTGTAAGAATCTCCACTTAATTTCCGGTACTTTTATCCGAAAAAATCAATATTAAAATTCTTTAAAATAACGAACACAACTATAAAAAAAGTGTAATTTCCGTTTATGAGATATTAGTTACAGGTAGAGAGGTTTCCATTTAATAAAAATTATTTTTCTATATAAGGGTAGCTTTGGTTTTATACCAACATATGATTTATAAAGAATGTCAACATGTGTATGCGTTATGAAGCGTGCATTATATTAAAAATTATTCTACAATATGACAGTGTGTTTATAAGAGAACTTTTAGAGGAATACGTATTTAATCTTCTCTGTCAGATGATATTTATTTAATTCAAATATAAAAAGTAAAACATATTCTTCATAATCAGATTGAAAAATTCTTGAATCCTGAATTTGATATAAAACAAAAGCTACAAACAGAACTTAGTTCTCGACATTTCCAATTTCTTTTGTAAAACCAAACAGACAGATTATTATTGATATGTATCAGATGTAAGGGTAATATTTATATATAACATATTGTTGATGGGGATTGATTGGTCAATATTTCAGGAAAATTCCATCTTAACAATTTAAATTCTGTACATTATTCAACATATTATACTGCATTCACAACCCTTTTTCTTTTCAAATGCTTTTTTTTCCAGTTTTTTAAATCATTTATCTTTCTTAAAGATTGCATAAATTTCCAGATCAATTTTTCATTTAAATTACTTCTTTGGAAATTTTTAATTGTATATGTTTATCTTTTATATTTAAATATGCATATTTATTTTTATTCATTATTATTTGTTTAAAATGTTTTGTCTGTATATTTGTAGGAAATGGTGCATATTTTTTAATCATTTGTACACTGATGATTTCTTAAGAGACATATATACCACAAATTATTAAAGATATTAGAGATGGCCAAAATATAAAGTAATTCTCATAAAGAAGTGTAGACCAAAGCTTGAGAAACAAAGATAATTAGAAAAAGAAACATAAAGAAAATGACGTACACCATTTTTAAATTCCGAGTCTGAGTTTAAAAATGGTAAAATTAATGGTAATTATTTTAATTTAGAAAGTTTAATGCAGATTAAATAACGTTTTTCCTGTTTGAAACTTTTCAAAAAGAAAAAAATTATAAATCAAAATGATTGTAATATGAATTCAAAATATCAAGATGCAGAAAGAAGAAATTAAGTAAAAATTTAATATATATAATATGTATCTCATGAAAATATAAAAAGAACAATCGAAGTAATAATGAAAAATCTCCCGCTCAAATTTATTCTTAGCCTATACCTAAAGTATCAATGTCCTTTATTAAGTTATTAAGTAGAAATAGTACTAATGGAAAATAATTGTAAAAACATTTAAAGCTAATTAAAGGAATAATAGAATTTTTTTTTAAAAAAAATCGTAAGCATATATTTTTTAAAAAAAAAGAAAATTATTAAGTTTTATAATTGTATAAGTGTGTTTTAAATAACTCTTTTATATAATAAATTTCCAAGGATAATACGTTTACCGACAAAATATTTTAAAATTATCAAAATTAACTTAAACATCGATTAAAAATCGGCTTACGATTTTGTCTTTCTCTGATGAGTTTCAAGGAGTAATTTTATGACATTGCGGCAATACATACATAGCAAATTGTAATTCAAACCAAAAGGTGAGGCATGTTTTGTAAAGGGATTGTCTTGCAGCTTTGCAATACTCGTCCACACATGGCTCATCAAACCCAAAACATCATATCATGTGGCTGAAAATAATATGATCATGTTCAGTACAAACTCGACCTGCGACCAGTGACTACAACTAGTTTCAGCATTTGAAAAAGCATTTAGCGGTTAGCGCAATGATGATGATGACGTCAAAATGGCCAAAGCTGCATTGATTAGTCTTCGGTGGTTTTCTGACCCTGAGGAGTGGGAAGAGAGTTGATAGTTTGGTGAGCTTGATGCGGCAGCGTTGTTTCGAACCCTGGACGAGTGGGTCCGAAGTTGACGGTCCACCAATCAAGCTGAAAAGATATCTCTTCGGGCTGGTTGAGTAAGGCCTTTTAACCTCAAACGTTATTGTAGAAGAGAGTCGCTGCAAGTCCATCAGGTGGCAGATTTCTGAGGATGAAGTCCAGAAGCTGGTTGCAAGGATAGAATATGTGCTTCAACAATGGAGTTAATTATGTTGAGTATATTTGTAATACAGTATTTTTCTTATAAAAATATAATAGAAAAACTGCTCTTATTTTTTAATATCAAAGTGCATTTATCTAACAGTATATATATAATAAACGTATTATACTGTGTGTGTATGTATATATATATATATATATATATATATATATATATATATATATATATATATAAGATGACATTTTTAAAGATAAAAATGACCTACTTTAATTAATGGCAGGTTATTATATGTCAACAATTTATGATTGAAGTAAATTCCAAATCTATATTAGTGTTAATTTTGAAAATTTCTTGAACATCTTCAATAATTAAATGAATTATAAATTCTTAATAAGGTCATCAGAAAAACTGGATCAATTTAAGAAATTAAATTTTTTGAGGTAATAAATAAATTTATTATGGCTAAAATGTCTTAGGGTTAAGTTTATTAATATACGTATTATATTGCATTGTTTTGTTTACTTACTTAACAAAAAGTATAATAAATAAATTCTTTACATAAATACATACGAAGTTTACAAACTATATATTAATCGGAGTGATAACCCAGCTTCTTTCTTACTCTGCTGAAAATTTGCTTCAGTTTCTGCCTAGGATACAAAAACCAATCTGCCAAAGCCAAGTATAAAGAGTAAGGGCAGTGTTGTAGTACAGATACATTTTATATTGAAAAAATGTCCAACAACAATTACAATGGAGATGGCATGTTGTCCTGCAGCAAGTGTTAATATTTCCTTACATTCAAGTCACACATGTAATGAATTTCAATAACCAATATGTTACATCTTTGTAGAAGACTCCATACACTGTTTGTTCCTAAGAAACAAATTTCAAGTAATCGTTTCTTTACCATAAAAACTTGAGATTTTTGGACGGGAAATTTCTACGCTCTTGGAAATTTTGAGCCTCAATTGCTCTTCATTTGTAACATACTCTCTACTACCTCGACATTTACTAAATCACAAAAATCCATTCGATAGAGATATACGTAAGAATTATACATCCTTTGATAAGTTGTGCTAAGAGATTTTCTACTTTAAAAACACTTTCGTGCACTAATGTTCCAACTATGAATACATTAAATATGTATATGTAACATTCTGGCGATGTAATTATAGGCGTCGGCTTGATGAATAAAGAATTCTTGAATTTTAGTAAATCTTAATAATTTATTGAATAATTCTGGAGCATTTTAACAAATTTTCTTTAAATTTTACAAATCAATGTATCAGTTCATTTACTTATTCACGAGCTTGTATAAACCTGATTCTTATCTGCTTCTAGATGTTGCATATTTTTATATTAAATTTCGCATAATTGACGCATTTGTATCAATCCTTTTGTAGCCCATTAAGCTTCACTCTCTTTATATTAAAAAATGTATTTCATTTAGTTCTAAGCATAGCACTATAGTCCACACCTAAAGAAATAGGAAAATGAAGTACAAAAAAAAAATAATGAACAGAAAAATACGATTAAAACGGAAGGACTAAATCCACTGTTATATTATTTCCTTCTCTCTCTCTCTCTCTCTCTCAGTGGTTATTTTAAAAAAAACTTATATAAAGTAGTCATCAATCAATCAATGGGACAAAAGAGAAAAACATTCAAACATGAAAACTCAGTTACTTAATTTTGGTTCACGAATAACCACAATTTATTCCCTTCCTTTGTCTAAAAAATAATTTTTATAAAACCTGTCGTTTAAATTAATATTTGCTCTATCGAACCCATCGGGTTCGAGTCCTCGGAAGATATATACACAAGGATTAGGATCCTTGTCTCTTTGTACATCTTACCTGGGTTCACTCCTAAAGCTCCTTACTCAAAGAAGGTCTAGTACAGACGTTTATTTATCAGCGACAGCTCATTACCTTTTTCACTCAATAACTAAAAATGTAAGCATTAAGCACATCACTGCATATGCATGCATTCCTTCAGTTCTGTTATTTGTAATTCTTAATTCTGATATAATTTACATAAATCAAGTTTCATCTTATTTGGAGAGATATTCAATTCAAACAATGTCACTCAAGAGAACTAAAGTAATATTTTAAAAGAATAAAGGCGATATAACCAACGCTGTAACCCTACCTCTGGATATGGGAGAGATGGACACAACGTACATTATTTTTTTTTAAATTTGACTGTTCAACATACCTCTCTATATATTTACATGAAGTATATTTAGTATGATTTAAAGGATGAAAAATACATATTACAAAATACGATATTACAGATAGATTAAACTGTCTAGAGTAAAATAAGGCACATGGTGCATTTATGAAAACTCTATCAACTTAAGGAGATTAACAAATCTTAAATGTTCTATTTGAATAAGAGGCTTATGTTCGTGTATGAAAGCTCATCAACTTAAGGAAGAAGTCAGATCTTGGCGTTAAAATGCAAGTAGGGTATCACTTACACACGTAGGGTAAAACCCGTGTACGTTTTAAATTATTATTTAATTTCTGAGACACTCGAAAACATTGTTTCAAAATAAGTTTTAAAATGATTCTTTATGATTTACTTTATACATAATACACATATTATAATTAGTATTGAAACATATATAAGTAACAAAAATAATTCATGTTGTATTAAATAATTAAAATTGTAATAATCAAGACATTATAATTAACATGTATCCATATATATATATATATATATATATATATATATATATATGAGAATGTAAATAATTATTAACATATTTAACCCCTCAATTCAGTTCTCAGTTTGAATGTGCATGATTTGTTTTGTGAGGTATTCAATTTGTTCATTTTGTTTCAAATTTTATTTCAATATTTATTCCTTTATTTTACATAGTTCTATAATTGTTTTCTTTTATTGATTTTAGGATTTTAATTGTTCTTTTATTTGTTATGTGTTTTTAATAATAATTTAATTGCTTTATCATATACGTACGTACACAACATAAACACATATATATATGATGCTTATGCTCATTTATTACATGAAAAAATATAAAAAGCAAAATCAATTTAAAAGATGTTTAATTTTAAATATTACTCAAATTTGAATAATAAATTTCGCTGAGAAATGATAGGTTTAATAACATTTGCGAACTTTTGCGATGCATCATTTGAAAACAACCGTTCTAATTTGATAAGAATACCTCATATTTATCTCGTTAAAGTAGTGTCACACGAACAAAATCACATCGACAAATAATAACTCGCAATTTTTAGCCGAACCCTCTCAATTGTGAGTTTCTGAGATATATTCGCTGCCCGATATGAGTCATGAAGCAGGTCCAATAAATTACCCTAATGCCGGGCAGCAACATAAGGAGCGAGACTGTCCATAAATCATTTCAGCGATATCTTTATTAAGACACGCGAAGAAGGGGAACATTTTTACAATGTTTGAGCATACACTGATCTGTCAAATGGCAGGTGTTTATTATGGAGGATTGTTCCGATGAGATTCTTTATCTAACTTATTGGAAGCTCTAAATTCTTTGGAATCTCTCCGTGTTTGTGATTGGAGGTTATCAGTAACTTTTCCTATTTGTATGTAATGTATCAAATAAGTTTTCATCCTGATTTGTGTGTCAAGATTTGAGACATGAAATCAAAATTGCGAATTAACTTTGTGAATGAGTTATTTTGATACATTACTTAAATTAAGTGATAGATAATAAAGGTAAGTTATAATAACAAACAGTTAATTATATAGATTAAAACATCATAGAAGATTGAAAAGTCATTGCATCGCAATATTCATACATAATTTTGTTGTTCTTTTATATTAGTATATAAATATATATGTTATTGCTTACTATAATTTATTTATATTATATTTTTTGATTATTACAATTTACATTATATTTTATGATTATTATAATTTATATTATATTTTTTGATTATTATAAAATATGTTATGTAGTTTTACAGAAAGTTTTTAGGTAACATGTTAATTTGTAATCTTGTGAATTTTGAAAACAAAATATTTAAATGAAAACTTTTATAAAATACATGTCGCAATCTTAGAGCATTGTAAATTATTTCAGGAAAAGAAAATTGTTTTTATTTTCTTGTTTTTAAAAGAAAAAATGATTAAAAATGCAGTATAATGTTCATCTGAATATTACGCAGGCTATGTTCGAATATTCAATGTTTAAATAAAATATTTCTGCAAATTATTTTTAATTTCGAAGATACGGCAATAAAATGTTTGAAAATACATTAAAAAATCAAATGCTATGTGTAGTAGAAATGGAAAAAAGATTAAATCAGAATGACTTCATATATTTTCAGATGTCTATTAATCCGGTCCTAACTAACAGGTTTAAATATTTTTTTTACATTTTTAAGCTTATATTAAAAGTATGTAAGGATCAACCCTACCGAATTATCAAACTATAAAATACCTTGCTATATTCAAGCAAAGCCGAATATCATATTCTTGGTACTTAATACATATCTAACGTCTCAAATTTCAATTAACACGAAATTTCGATGGAAATTATTTTAAAAGAAAGTTGTTTCTACAAACAACTTCCTATTATAATAAAAAGGGTGGAGCCAGTAGCATGCGCTAGTAAGAAAATAATTGATTGATTTCATTAACATCGCACTAGAAATAACGATGAATGCTATTGACAGAATGTCCAAGGGAACCCAGCTCACCCAAAAGGTTTAGAGCTACAAACCGTCACCCTGGTAGGTAGTCATCCCCGCACTCAACATTTATTGGCAAAAGAATTTTTTTTTTACTCCAATAAAGTGTAAGATATAAAAATTCGTGTTACAGTAAAGAACAGAAGATACACAATTTCGAATTTCAAAAGAAAATAAAAGCTAAAAATGTGTGAACACAGAGTGACGTCTAAGTTCTTATACTTCCATTTTTTTGTTTTTCAGAATATATATCAATATGTATTTCATCCGAGTCACAATTTCCTTCTAATAACAGATGCAGGCACTATCATTCACACCACATCAGACTGTCGGAGACTTCCAGCCATACCTTTGGTACAAATAATGAACACAAAAAGGAAAATTAAGATATTCAGAAATGAAGTACTCGTCAAAAGTTGTACACACACACACACACACATATATATATATATAATGTATACATTTATAAGCGCAATTAAAAAAATGAAAATTTAGAAATTTTATCAAATATTGGAACAATTATGTACTTTATTGCATACATTTACGAGCTGTAGGAATGCAGTATTTAATCTTGAAATACAAATTATAAGATTTTCACATATGGTCTTCGTTTCAAAAACTGGACAGTTTCAATGAAAACTTTTGGTAAAGGGGCAAGAGAAAGCATAGTGATCGGCATCTCCCGCAGAGAAATAGGAACATAATTTTTTATTTTTAAAATTAAAACGATTTAAATAACTAACGAAGGAACCATGACCAGTAAAGCAGTAAGTAATAAAACCTGAATTGGAAAAGAAATTGAAATTTGGTCATGTTTATGAGTGACGAGCCTCGATCAAAATGATGAGAACAACACCCGAGCTTGCACCTTCCTCTCCAAACTTCCACACCATGCCTACAACAGGGCCTTGAGCCTCGACAAATTTAAAGTGCATTGGTCCCGGTTACACGGTTGATATTTAGTTACATCAAGACTCGATCCTCGACAAAACGAAAACAGCCGGCCGTGGAGCGTGACTATGATTATTAGGGTATTGTGGAATGAAATATTTGACTTAAAAAAAAGGAACAAGCCAGATATGCTTCATGTTGAAAAGATACAAAATATATTCCAAAAATAAACTAACACAGGTTCCGTCCTAAAAATAAACAAACTTAAAATGGCAATTGTTTCAAAGAACACAAAATAGCCCATGTTAAAGTTAAATTTTAAAAAAAATACATGAAAAGAGCAATGTTAAAAACATAAAATGCTTCTTAAAAATAAGGGAACATAAAATGTTCCTTCTTAAACATAAGATATTCCTTCTTATATATATAAAAAAAGTCATAAAATGTTCCGTGTTAAAAAGAAACAAACATAAATTGCTCATGTAAAAATAACATTGAATCCTTCATTGTCAAAAATAAATACTCTTGAAAATACCAGCATCATAGTGGAAAAAATGAAACTTTTGCTACAATTTGAACGCAATGTCCACTTTTGAATTTTTAAACAATGTATTCATCAAAATTTATCGTCTGAAAGATTCTGTCATTCATATATGCTAATGAACTTAATTATGAAAGAAAATTAGCGAAAGAATTTACTTTTAAAAGAAATTCTTAGATGAATAATTAATACTTGTCAACAAATTCTGGCAAAGATTTTCATAATTTGTTAATCATGATGTATATGACAAGGAACTTAAGGAGCTTAAATATATTTGTTCGAGATCAACAACCGAATAGTTAAGAAAACTTACATTATCTGGCCAATAAAGGAAAAACTGAATAATCACGTCACTAATCAAAGTCTGGAATATCTCTGTTTATACTAAACAAATAAAGTTTTACATATTATAGAGATTATATTTTATTATTAAGGTACACAAATATATTTCATTCTCTACTTGGTTTATATATTCTTTACCACATTTTAAAAATGTCTATACGATGTAAAAATATAAGTAGAGATAATATTGTTTGAAAAGTAACATACTATGAGAAAAAAAGGAAACATTTTCATTTAGAATATTTCACAATATATAATTAATATGTTTGTTATTTTACTTTTTCTTTTATTAAAAGTATAACTAAAATTCTAAAATGTTAAAGAATTAAACAATTTTTCATGTTATTGTATGAGGGAAGTATCACAAAACGACTTTTCTTTAAGAATGTGCATTCTAATAATTTTTCAAGACAATCTTATCATGTTTACAATACTCTCCATTATATTTAATACATTTGTCCAATCGTTGATTCCAACGTAGAAAACATTTTGATAATAAAATTCAGAAATGACTGACAGCTTCTCCCTCTGGTGTTTAGTTGACTTATTCGTTGTCAATATATTATGACCTTCATTATGCATGTGGAACTTAAGAAATCACTCGAAACTAGATCAGGTGATTAAAGTGCGCATGGAAATGTTTGAGGTCGGTTTTGATTAAAAACTAATGCATCCAGAGGAAACTTTTTGCAAGCAGTCAGAATCTATCTAATTCGGCAACAACTCTTCTCATTCCTAAATTTTCTGCTATAAATCCTTGAATTGAGAATTAAAACAATCTAGCTAATCACCACATAATTATGTTAATGGTCCTTCATCGGCCTTAAATCACAAGTTCACAAATTTTCTCGGCATTTTCGTCTGTTCGGGCAATTAATGGACGTCCAGAACGAGGTTTATCGTCAGTTCACATGTCAACATTTTTTAAAAGAGGAAACCGCTCAAAAACTTAAGTTTTCCCCAAAGCGTTAATTTCTGCTGCGTTTTTATAACCAGAAAAAAAATAATTAGTTACCACGTGTTGTGTGCTTAAATCTGTTATCTTAAAAACCGAAAGAGAGCGAAACAGCTTAAGAATCAAAATCATTCGGCCTGCAACATTGTAATATCC
Organism: Nephila pilipes; assembly: GCA_019974015.1. Lineage (NCBI taxonomy): Eukaryota > Metazoa > Arthropoda > Arachnida > Araneae > Nephilidae > Nephila > Nephila pilipes. Next base: position 339,584 of record BMAW01114523.1, on the reverse strand, counting down.
AGGTCGCAAAAATTTGTTCGACACGCCCCTTGCGAAATTAGTCCAGGGCAGAGTCATTCCTGGAAATGTTGGGTATCTCATGAAATACAAGGTGGGGCAATGAAATGATGAGACTGACGATGTAAAACATATTATTTTGATTTCATACATATTTATTTATCATCACCTTCAACATACACTCCTACTCTATCCCTACAATGATACTTGCGAATCTTCCATTGTTCGAAACAGTGCTGGAAGTCTAAGTTTGTCTACTCCTTCAGGACGCGTATTGTTTCTCTTTCACAGCTTCAGCGGACTCAAATCTTATTGCACAGCTTTCACCTTAGGAATCATATAGCATGACGTAAGATCCGGCGAACAAGACGGGTGGTCTAACACTAGAATGCTTTAATTGGTTAGAAATCTCTATACAATCAATGCTCAATGGCTTGTCCTTTCATGATTGGGTCTTTTTTGTCTTATTCGTTCACGGAGTTCAGCAAAAACGTGAAGGTAGTAATGTTGATTAATAGTGTGACCTTCAGGAACCCAGTGACAGTATATAATCCCCAGATTATCGAGAGAAACAATAATCACTGCTTTGAATTTTGATTTGATTATTCGAGTTTTTTTGGCTCTCGGTGAAGATGGGTTCTTCCAGTGCATGGATCGGCGCTTCGTTTCAAGTAAAATACCACGATTTTTCATTCGCTATTATCCTTTTCAGTAAATTTGGGTCTTTTTTCAATGACATTCAGACAGTAAAAACATTCTTACGCGTTTCTTATTAAAACATGAGAATTTTAGACACCATTTTGGATCACACTAATTGCATGTAAAAACTGTTAAGTAAAATTTGACGTACAGATTATTTAGCAATCTCTACAGTCTCAGCAATCTCACGAATACTTAACCAACGATCAGATTGAACCAGTTTATTGGTTTTTTAAACATTGTCATCTGTTTCTGAAGTGGAAGGGTGAGTTGGGCGTGAATAATCTTCAATGTATGGGAATCAGAAAGAAATACAGGGGCGTTACATGTTACACCCTCGTTTTCTATGCATTTACCATTAAATTACCAAAAGCATGAACCCATATTAAAAAAAATGAGTCAAAGGGAGTTTTTCACATTTTTTAAAAATAATTAATTTAATTAAACTCCATTTAATATATATTTTAAAATTTAAAAGCGTATGTGAATTTAGATATTGTTTTTTTTTTTTTTTTCATTAGGTCAAAAATACCCTTAAAAAAATTCAAATTTTGATAATGTGTATTTGAGTCTACCAAATTATGCTTGGGAGAAAATTATTATTTTAAAAGCGAAACATTTTATTTATAGTACTAATCAAAGATGCTTATAAAAGAATATTCCAACTTTGAAGATCTATCTTACAAAACTAAAAACCAAAAAATTGCAACCATTTTTTGAAATTTCATACAAATATTATAAAATTATAAATGCTCATTGTAAGCACCCCCCAAAGACAAATGATATCGTCGATAAAAGCTAGATTCTGCTGGATAATGAACTCTCCATTATCTTCTAACTGTTGAAACAACCAATTTTTAACATATTCAATTAAGTAGAGTACCAATAGAATCGAGAAAAAATGGGTTGTAAATGTGGTCTTGCGATATCTCTCAAAACATGTTAACCATCAGCCTATCCCATTGTACTTCTTAGTGATACGTACTCCTCACGATCATGGAGCAACGGTTCTTTATTTAAGATGGTCTCTCTTAATCTCTTTGAATTTTAATTTGAAAGATCCATGCACGGTAATTGTGCATATAATTCTCAGGAATTTCTTGGTTTATTCGGGAGGAAAGGGCGTATTCGTTCTCTTTGTAGTGACCCTTCATCCCCTCCCTGAGACTAATTTAAATGAGGCTTCTTGCCAAGATTGGAACAGACATTTGAACGATTCCTCATCATATTTCCATTATACTTCTTCGCGCAAGCACTTTCCCCTCCCAACATACACACAATACACAATATGTTCTAACACAAACCCCATCACACGATATAATACCTGGAATCATATCAACATTTATTAGTATGAGCACCACTCCATCATATCCTTCTTCTAAAGACATGTGAATTCTCTAGCCGGGTGTGTTATCAGTAAGATCAATTGTTCAAAATCAATTAGCTAAACTAAATCTTAAATGTCTATCTTCTCTTTGATTTTTTTCCCTTCAATTCTATCTTAATCTTCTTTCTCCACTATAAGATCATTTAGCTTTGTTATTATTACTAAATGCAGTTCATCTTAAAACTCATACTTTAAAGATGATAATAATTAATCAGAGAAAAGATGTCACGTATCAATGCGTTGCTGTTTTTCTCATGTAAATATTTCATGAGCTGACTTTACAGTTGGTTTAAAATATCGCTTCATTCTTAGAGATAGATTAAGGAATAAAGGAATAATCTTGGAGAGCTCATTAAGTGTATATTTTAAAAAAATAATTCCTTTTTCTTTATAATTTTTGGTAAGAATTGTCTACCAGGACTATAACTAGTATGGTTTGAAAATCAATCGCTTCTTAACACTTTCCATTCAACCGTATCTGTTAGTGGGTACTTGAATGATAAATTGCAGCTATAGCGGATTGGTCACACAGGATTTCGCTCGTAATCAGTGATCCCCCCCCCCCCCCCAAGAAGTCTTGGCATTATTCCTCGATTTTTTTTCTTTGAGATTACTTAAAACATAGAGTGGCTTTCACTATCCACTATTTCTTCCACAACTATCGGCGAGCAATGACGAACTGAAAACATGAATTGCAGCAACTATTCAAACTGCAAAAACGGACATGCTGAATAAATTAAGCGATAATTTCTATTATCGCATGGATATTGTTCGTGTTAATGGTAGTAGTCGTATAGAACTGATGTAATTTTATAAACTAAGTGTTATTTTTAATTTTATTTGTACAAAAATTGTTGCAATATCTAATAGTAGCCCTGTACAATGAGATTCCATATCAGGAATCATTATTTAGGATAAGTAACGTGACATAAAGTTTTTAGTGTAAATGCCATTATTTTGTGGTAGTATAAAATATTAATAGACAACTTTGCTACACTGTCTTCGAATTTTTTTTTTTCATTCTGAGTTCTTATTTATGCATGCGCGTTCATGACAATGGCTGTATTATCCGATGTAACTTTGTATGCTATTAGTTTCTCGTCTTTTTCAGCAGTTAAAATATGCGCACTCTCAGACTTGTAGATTACCTATAATATTAAGGGAAGGAGAAACTTTCGTTCGAGAATGATTTTTTTTTCTTTAAGTGTTTTTATGCAAGTAAGCCCTATCTTCAATCATCTGAATCAGATTTTCCAAAATTTATTCATTCAGATCCTTTCCCAATATTGGACAATTTTTGAAAAGAAAAGAAACAAATCCATCCATTTAATCGCTCCCTAGATAATACATCACATCGACTTATTTATCATGCTTGAAAAAAATAATAATTTGCATACAGTCCCTTATACACAAAGAAGATCATTAATCATGTCGAGATGGTAATGATAGAAGGATGAGTCCGGATGATCTGAATTGTGTTGGGGGTTGATCAGATTCACTGCCATTCTTCTCAACGGAATAGAGCTTAAGAGAATTTTTTTTCTCTTGAACTAAATCTTTTTGGAAATTATCTCTTGTTAAAAAAAGAAACTAAACTCAAGTTTTGTTTGAATTATGGTGGCAATGAAATAAAGGTATTGGACATGTCGATTAAGTAATCTTAAGTCTTTTTTATAAGTGTGGAATTTGGGCTCCTATTGTCATAACTTATGGTAATATGATGAACAAGATTAATGTTCGTAGTTTTTAATGTCAATTGTTAAAAGTATTTGTAGAAATATGGAGATGAGTTATTGGATTATCTGAATCTTACAATGGATAGGTTTGAAAAGTATTGTATTATTTCTATTGCTTGAATGTAATGTGCAGTGATTTATAAAGAAAAATAAATTTTGCATATATGTTATCCTAACTTAGACACTAATTATGTAATGTTTTGTTGTAGAATTGATTTTCATGTCTGTTGTCTTCAATTCTGGAGTTGTGTTAACAAAATTCTGTGTATGGTGGGAGTGTTTTTTAAAGCGAAAAAAAGTTCAATATTATCATGATAATACGAAAAAAAAAAAATCTTTTGTGTACATAATCTAAGCTATGCAAATCTTAGTCGCTTTGCATTTTGATAACACCGTTTTCTTACCTTAAAAAAGATACACTGATACATAAAGATGCTTACCTTTAAAAGAAACGTGCTATTGTTACCATATTAAGTCAGTAAATCGAGGGCCTATCAAGCCAAAATCTGCAAAATTGTCCCATCTGATGCTTTTTTTTTCCCCCTTCTTATTGAATAAATTTTCTTAACTTGACGCATTTGCTTTATTAGACACCCAATAGGCTATTTTTTAGTGGGATCACTTTTGTCGTACCATATCACTTTTCCATTTCTTATTGTTTGCTTCAGTTTTAATTACATTTAGCTTAACTATATTCAATTTAATAATTCATCATTTGTTTTAAATTTAATATCGGAAAAGCTTACTAATTGCATTTGTCTTTTTTTTCATCGTTTACTCTAATTCTCATATTTATTTGAGCAATTTAATAATAATTAAAAAAGAAAGCTTACCTCAAGTGGTTAAATCTGTTCTTTGCAAGACTTTGCATAGAACGTTTTCTCAATACATTATTATTTATATTTTGAAAGATTATTCCTTGTGAATATAATAGTAGGTGCTCATATTATGATCTATTATGGTACAGCATTATAAGTATTTACATTTCTTTACTTTTATAAAGTTATTAACAAACGTGATTGGATTTTATGGAAAGGAAAAGAAGGAAATTGAAAATTTCGGTAAGCAATCGTTGATTTTAAGAATTCCTGATTGGGAAAATAGCATTGGAATGAAAGAAATTATTTAAAGAACAGAAATGAGGATTTTTTCAATATTCATTTTTAAGGAAACAATTTTTAGAAAAAAAATGGTTTAAATAATCTCAGATAAGCTGTTCAAATTTGAATGCACGATATGTTACTAAGCTGGAGAATCAGAGATATTATTTTATTTTGTATTATTTCAAAACTTGTTACTATGTAAATACTTTATTGCTATTTTTTTTCACTTTAACTATTGTAATAAATTAAAATCACAAATATTTAATACTTTTGTAAGATATTTAATTAAATACACTTCTTTTCTTTTTATTATTTTAACCTGAAAAATTTATATAGTTTTCTGTTACACAACTAAGTCTCTTCAAGTCCGTATGGATTTGATATTGCAAAATTTTGATGTTCACGGTTATATTTCATAAACATTCTTATAGTGACGAAGAATTACATAAAAAAATTTTAAGTCAATTTCTACTTAAGTCTTCAAGAAATTTTTTAGTTTTAGCTACTTTTTATTAAATAATTACTATTAATATAAATATGTATATACATATGACAGAATCACAATATTAAGTGGCAAAAGAAATTTTTTCCAGCGATATACACGCTTCGTCACTGACGGTATTTATTCCTAAATTTATATCCTACTAAATATCTTATATAAGAGAAATTTTTTTCTCCCATATAAAATTAAAATTAATTATTTGGAAATCAAATAAAAAAGTTTTACTCTTCGACAAGATTCGATGCGAAGATTCTACGCCGACTCTCTACCAATTTTGCCATTGCAAGACAAAAAATATTGTAGAAGCATTGGCTTGTTTCTTAATTCATCCGGTAAATTAAATGGTTGGAATAAAGTTTAGCCCAACCACCCTTGGCGACAGGAATTATTTGGCGGTATTTTGCCAAATATGGCTACCCTTGTCCGCTTCGCAGACTTAACGTTCAGCCAAAAAAATCGCTAAGTTTGGCAATTTTTGAAATCAAGCTAAGCGGTTGAGCTAAAACTGCATTTTCACCAATTAAATTTTATCAATGAGTTAATATTTGAAAAAACTGTATTAACATTAAGTGTCATCCACTACAAGTTTAAAAAATATATTTGAACTTGAGTGGATAAATAAAAAGTATTTTATTAAAGATTGAAAACTTGAACAAAATATATAAATATATATAGGAAGAGTGTCATTTAATAGTAGAAATTTTTAAAAAAATTAGATTTAAATGCAGGAGTCTGTTAGATCCATAAAGGTTAATATTTATTATAGTTTGTAAAATTATATTTATTTAACTTTATTTCATTTAATTTAGTCTTTATTATCCAAAACAACACTCCTTTTGCATTTTTTGTAATTACCTCCCCTTTTTTTTGCCTCTATCAGCCCAATATCTTTTATATATATGTGTGTGTGTGGAGACGTTCAATATTTAAATACTTAAGAACTAAATGAAAATTTTCAATTTTCATATTTATAATGCTTTACATCCATTAATACTGATACAATTTTATGACAAATAATATAAATGGTATGCATTTACATCTTCTTGGCAAAGGAAAATAAAGCATGATGCACAGCATGTTTATGTTTATCGATATCTCGATGCCGTTCTTTGTCCGTTCTTTTTGTTCGGTTTTGTTATATTTTGGTTTTTCACCCGCTGATTTGCCAAAATATATTGCATTCTTCGTACTTATTTTCATCCGAATAATTCTGTGAAGTATAGTTCGCTGTTTTCCAAATTCCTTTAGAAAAGGACGTCTATTGTACATCTTTTTTAACTATAAAAAGGATTTAAATGTTTAAAAGCAACAGAAGCATTTGCTTCACACAGAGCAATAATATTTTATAATGCACACACATGCTATCTTCCAGTTTCGCTTTGCATGTTTGCAGATTTTTTTTTACTTCACCACAGTTTGGTGGGTTTCTACCCCATATTAAAGAAGGTATGTTGACCTTGCGACGTTTCCAATCTTCAATGTTTGCTCAAAACCTAGGTCACTTTTTGCAATGCAAATTATCAACTAGATCAAAAGGGATTCCTCTTCGAACAAGTTTTTAAGATGTTTTAACTTCCGTCGTTGATGTTGAAGAAAATAGACGCATATTCCCCATCAAGTATCATCGTGATTATTCGAAGAGTAATATTCTGAGCATTAATTTTAGTGAAAGTCGCTTTAGCAAACATTACTGCTATTGGTATACATTCCCTCCCTGTAATACTGAGTTTCATTTTTGGGCAGTTTCATTTGACATCAGCGTCAACGTCGTCATTTTCCATTGTCTCGAGTTGACATGGTGGATTTATTTGACGCGTGCTCAGCAGCTGGTTTATCACTAGTTGTGATTTATTTGTGGTTGCCTGAGACACACAGATATAAGTTTTGCATCGAAGGTACATGCAACCATTTGGTTTAGGCTGTGCTACCATCTAGTATTCAAGTTTTGGGTCACTACTTCAGTGGCTAATGTTTTTTTTCCAATGCAGAGAAGGACATTTGGCCCTGAGTACCGGCAGCGTTTCGAACCCACAACCTCTGGGTTCGAAAAACATTCCTGGTCAATTTTTGCAGTGCTCTTATTAGATAAAGTACAGGAGATTTCCTTCAAGCTAGTTTTTAAGGCATTTTAACTTCGGTTGCCTATGTGTTGAAAAGAACCACTTCATATTTATACACAGCAGATAATTATTCGGTAGTATTAACATTTTCTTTAAATCATTATAATATGGAATTTGATCTAGTTTATTTCATTTATCTTCTGAAACTTTGGCCTCATGTTGCATAGTTAAAAGCAAAATCACCAATTTACTTTTTTACCATGTATGAAACATGAGTTATATCTGATTGAAACTCAAATAATGAAAACAATAATTTTCGAATGTAAGATATCTATCGAGCATTATTTGAATTGTGTGCAGATCATCCAAAAATACTAAATATATTTAGTTTACAATTATATATATATTAGCGATATATATTTATTAAATCTTGTCAAATAAAACTATCATTTTCATTTTTATTAAAAAAAATAATTGTACAAGTATGAAAGAGTCACAAACTAAAGAAGTTTATTAATATGAGTAAAAAGCAAGATAATATAATTCAAACCAGTTGGAGTTTAAGAGAAATAAATTATAAAAATTAGTATTTTAGATACAATGCAGATTAGGACTATTTTAAGTAAGAAAAAAGCGATAAATTTGTATCACTATTGTTTGTTTGTTTAATTCAACGGTCATCAATGTCTCTATCCATAAAATAAATTACAGGCTAGATTTTAAATACTGAAAATCTATTATTAATACCTTTAAATGAACATCAAAAATTACCTAGGTAATTTTTAGCAAATTCTGCATATATGAGAATCCGCATACTATAAGAATGGTACCAATTGTTCATTAGCAAATATAATTTTTATGGTTGACTACTTCTGAGTCAGCAGCGATATGGAGTTATTTTCCGATTGAAGAACGTCATGGGGAAGAACTGGAGTGTTATTCGGAATTTTATAGGGTTTCAAATCCACCTGTCAGTTCCAGTGAGATTTAAAAATAATGAAATGGAGGTAGCAATTCAGCTACATCATATTCATTCGACCACTTTCAAGTGACTTTTCATAACTCACCATTCAAAATTATAACACCCCGTGATGGTTAACTTTTGAGTTCTTCATAAACAATGTTAACTGAAACAAAATTATTATTCAGGAAGCTATAATATTATCATTGAATAAAATGCTGAATAACAATTCTACATTTTACCCATGATAATTTTGCTAAGTTCTAAAATATGGCAAGAAAATTGTATAATTCAGTAATAATATGGTAAAAGTGTAAAAAATATTCAACTTGTGTAAAATTAATTCGCTACACTTATGAATGTTTTTTTTTCATAATCATTTAATTTGAGCTTTTGCTAATTGGACTAATTTTAAATAAGTAGTGTGACGGTCAAACAATTTTCGCATGTAATATTTGCCCTGTTGTCTATTATATTCAACAAAATGAAATATCACAATAATTATTACCACGTTATCCGTTTTGATTGTACATTTATTTTTAATTGTGATCGGACCTATTACTCATTACTTTGTTTAATTTCTTAAAGAAATTTGTGCTTAATGAGAAGATTGCTGAAAAATCGAAAATGCTAAGTAAAAGAAACTCAAAATGAGAAAGAATATTTTTTGTAAAATAACTTGTATAAAATGTATTTTAATGTGCAGTAAAATTTATTGAATGCCACTTCCTTAAAGGCAATGAATTGCATATTGAGAATGTATTAAAATGTTATTTAATTCTTGATTTTGCCTGATATTTTAAAAGGTTATATTTCTTTTTGTTGAAACACGTCTAAAATTCTTCCATTAATCATTAGAATTCCATAACTTCATGATGGAACAATGAAAAACATTATTCATTAATACACTCGTAAAGAACAGTAAGAAAATTTGCATATTATGTCAAAATTCTAATAAATTAACGGAACTTAAATTAAAGAAATTTGTTATGATGAATATACATATATAATAGAGAATGTGATATACCATTCAAAAGCCATTTTTGTACGCATGATTATTAACAATGATTATAGTGCAAGGAGCCCGAAATCCAAATTGTGATATGGAACTGAGAATTAATCTAGTAGGGGCATGTTTCCCTCCCTCAAAGGCACAGGTTGTGCACCGAAATGGCACAATGGACAGGAAGCAATTGGACAATCCCTGTGGCAGTCGATTCCGCTCCTGTATCAAGGCAGTTCTTAATTCAGGTATCGCTCTTGGAGGAGGACTGGGAGATGTAATTGCTCTCTCAAGAGCGTTGCGAATCTGCGCTATAGGGTAAGGGCAATAAATCTTGTTGGCTATACCAACGGAGAATATCAGCTCTTTACAAGTAATCGTCGGCCAGATGAACCCTGGTCTTAGTTGATGTCCATTAACATGAACACATGAGCAACTGCCCCTCTAAAATGCTAAACATAAGGCTCAATGCTTTCATCTTTATAATAGGAGACAGGGAGCCTCCGTCAAAAACATGCAAGGGATTGTGTCCGTACAACATAATTCTTGTGCTAACTATTACACTTCCACCACCATAATGATAATTTTCCTTCATGAGAAAGGGATTGTATCAAGTCCATGGCTCTCTCCATATAAAAGTCTATCAAGAATCAATGTCGAAGCTGAATCTCGACTTATCTGTAAGATGCATAGTGCTCCACTGAAGTCTGGTTCAAGGTGTATGTTGTCTGCTAAACGCGTTCTGCAAGATGTGCTGTCTTTTGTGCTACAGTGTACTAGACGTAAACAACAGATCTTCTAGCAGGAAGTCCTCTTTCATGAAGTTTTCCGGCTACTATAGGCCATGCAACTCGAGTTCCAGTGGCTGTTTATAGCTCACGTGAGATCTGTGAATCTGTAGCTGTTATTAGTCCCCCCGCGGAAAGTGCCAAATAACGATTCTTATCGTCGTTTGGGATCTAGGTCGACCTTGCCCAGGTATATTCAATATGAATCTAGAGCCCTTAAATTGTTTCTCGTATAAATACTGGATGTTTTGATGTATGAGCCAATATTTTTTGATTTTTTTTTTTTTCTAAACTTGATTAAGGATTACGCTGTTGTATGGATTCGCGTGTTCTCACAAAAGTAGGTACTTACTTATCCATTAGTCGCACAAATTAATAAATCGCTAAATTTGACAAATTTGTATCTCTTTAGTTTATATATCTTAATTTTAAGAAGGAAATAATTAGAAATGAAATGATCATTCATTGTCATGAAAATGAGTTGCTTTATTCCCTTCGCAGACCAAAAATTTTGTCTCTTAAAAAGGGGCGTCTTTTAATAAGAGGAAAATGCATATACTATTCATGGGACGGGTACCAACAGAATTGTCTCTTAGATATAGGTGCGCCTAAATCAGAGGAGTCCCATACAAGAGGTACTACTGTAATATTACATTACTGATTTACTGATAAAAAGGGGGAATATTATGTATCTTTTACGAAAAGTAATCAAGCACAAGGTCTTCTAATATTTCTTTTAAATATATTTTTTTAAAAAGAACATATTATTTGATTCGCACCTGAATCTTCAATACGCGTATTTTTGGGATGAAAAGCTATTTTTTTAAAAACAAAATTAGCTATGATAATTAAATTAGATGACTGCATTGGCTACCCAGTTAAGTTCTCATAGAGCGTTAAGAGATACTAATTTTAACCAGCAGCGACAAGGAATACAGACTTATTTTAAGAAGTCAATCTGCCTTTTTAAAGACTGAGCAACTATCACTAGTTGCGCCATATATAAAAGAAGTAAATATGAAGTTAACATGAAGAACAATTATCATATTCAACATAACGTTCAGCATCAAAGACTGTTTCATCAACTGTCTTCCGATTACCAAAATTAAATGTGAAGATACTTTTAGATAAACAAATGTTATGTAGTTTCTTTTTAGTAAGGCTGTTCGACAACAGTCAGAACAGATCTATATCTCAGTTCTCATTACTAATCTGCCTCTAAAAGTCCCTTTGATGTCAATAAACATTCGAACATATAACTTTACCCAGAAAGAAATGCAGTGACAATTTTCTCAAGAAGAAAAGTTACATCTCTTCAAATAGATTGCAACAACGCGCTACAGTCCATTACAGCAAACACTTCTTCCTATTAACGTTGAAAACTTCAAATGAAAATGTGGAGTGACAACAACCCAGGAACGGAAACTTAGAACAACGAAGAAGAGAACAAAAAGAACAAAAAAGTAGAAAGCATAAAATGGAACGAAATTTTCCCCGAGAACTGTTTCGAAAGCTTTTCGAAGGGGGTAAGGTGCAGCACCGACAAAGAAAGATTAAAATGTCAGACTCCAGAATTGAAGATCAATATTTGTCCGAGACAATCAGGAATGGGAGAAAGGGGGGGGAGATGAAATAGAAGATTTTGTGATGGGGGGGAGAGAAAGACTTCTGAAGTTCCTTGAAGTTGGGAGGGGGAAAGGATGTTCGAAGTTCCTGAGGAGATGGTGCATCCTCTTTCCGGTGATGTGGGGAGGCAGGATTTTGAAAGGTTTGGATGGAAAAGAAAAAAAAAAAAATACTTTGATCGTATTAGGGGAATGTATACAAACGACTCTTCACATATTAGCAACAGAATGAAGACTTTATACATTAAATAAACATGTTAATAAGTAAACTGAGTTAACACATATGGTATCCTAGTATTCCTTGAAGTCAGAATATTATGGACAACTTGAAATACGTAAATATGCAATAAATTTATATTAACTTAAGGATGAACTGAATGAAATAAAAATATTTTACTGTCGAATTTATAATTAAAATAATTTATAAAAATCTTATATATGTATTTAAGAATTATTTTTGATGTGTGATAACAAAATTTTTGTAGAGTTTTACATAGAACGGTATTTTTAAAATATGACATTTTCCCAATATTCAACCTGAATGTTTTAATCTTAATTAAAATGGCCAAGGTGAATTTTATTTAGGATATTTTTAGATATTGAAGAACATTTGAACAAGGAAAAAATCCTTAAATCCCATAAACAGTCAATATGATGATATGGCTTCTATATTTTGTAAAGTTTAACAGAGACGCTTAATGAAACAAAAAATATTAAATTTGTTTTAATAAATTTTGTAGAAAGGATTTGTTGTTTTCCTCAATAAAAACGCTTTGCTTACTAACTTTTCATGAATATATTTTAAAGTTGGCATTTAAAATCTATTTCACGAAGTATGTGAGTTCAATTTTAGAGTTCATCTTTCCAAAGACAAACCAATATAAACAAAATACTAAAAGTGAGATTAGTAAATAAAAACATAAAGAGAAGGATAAAAACATAAATTTCATTTTTTTCATATTGAAAGAGACATAACTCCAAAATTGAAATCTTCCACAACTTGAAGCTTACAGATCTTTATAGAGACCAATTCAAATAGCTGCCATACTGTTTTGTAATAGTTTGTTGAACATATTAATTGATAAAAAGGAAGCTAAATGTTCTTACAATAGTTCAAAATTAAAATAGTCTATGTTTTTTTTTTCTCTAACTGATGTAAGAAACTCTTTGATCGTGATAAATAACTCCTGCATAATTATGAAAAATGGAGGACATCTGATGTTTAAGCATATATTATCCCTGAAAATACATTTAAAAACGATATTCGTAAAATGTTAGAAAGATTAATGACTTTCACTGTCAAATACAGTTCCCCCTACATAAAATTCACTCTCATTTTTTTAATTTCCCCCAAAATTACAAAAAACTAATTACCTCGACAACATAAATACCCCTTATCAATTCCAAATTAAAAACTTTTGTACCTCTAGTTCCTATCTTGACAAATCTAAGCCCACCTCTCAGTTTGAAAACTCCATAAACTTAAATGAATTTCTGGTCCCCTTTCCACTAAATGCAAGATTTAGTGCCACCGATTTACAAATTAAAGCCCTTTTCCGAAACAATGCAGACCGAGTTTATCAATAGAGTTCCCCCATCCAAGGCGAGGACGCACCGCTTCAGATCTATCGGTCTCGACAATCCAGCGTTAATTAAGTTGGTATCGACCATGTTTCCAGCTTCTCCATTGTTCCATATTCTCGACTGCCTTATTTCCTTCGCTTTCAAAGATTCATTCAATGATTAATCAAAAGGAATGAGCCGCGATTCCTTGTTTTTTAAGAAGAGTTTCATTAAGTTTTCGTTTTCGTTCTTTAGTTTTTATCTGGGACTGAATCGGTCCCTGGGAGATAGCGAATTTATGAAGAATTTGCATATCTTGCATATGTAAGAAAATTGAATTAATATTGAAACGAGCGCCGTTTTCGAAGATTTGGAGGGTATTGAATTAAATGTATTATTTTAGACAGAAAAGGATTCGTAATTTTCATGTTGCAATTAAAATAAAATAGGATAATGAAAATTTTTGTGGAAATATTCATGGTGATGAATATGTTATGGTGATTCGTTGTTGGAGCTAAGTATTTTAAATATTATGAAAAAAATATTGAGCCACACCCCTTAACATTTATGTAAAAAAAAATTCCGTGATTTTTTTTTTATCAACGAACAGTAAATTTTCTAAGCAATATTTAATCAAAATCCATTTTATGTTTATTTTAATTATATTAATTGAATAAATTTATACTTATCTCAAACAGATATATTTTTCTTTTTTGATAATTTATATATAATATCACTTGATGCTTCGTTTCATATTATTAAATAAAATGAAATTAGTTTTTTCATATTGTAAATATTAATTAAATTTTAAAAATTATGAGTCCAATCTCTGATTAAATTTTAGATAGATAAAGATATTATTTTATAGCACGTTTTAACTTTTTGAATTAATTTCGTATTCTTGTGGGTATAAGCTCTTCAAAATTTTCAAACCAGGCTATTCTAAGTTTTTTAAATTTATTTTTTGCTTTCGAAAATTTGTCTACTATATTTTATTAATCAAAATAATATTGAACAGCTTAATAAAAGATAGTAATTTTAATAGATTTTTTCTATTTTAAGAACTGAAGGATTTGAAAAATGAACATTTGCGGCATTGATGTGTATTTTAATTAATACGCATTATAAATAATTTCTCAAACTAATTTTGTTGCTAGACTCTTCGCAAAAAATATTTTAAGGAATTATATTTTAAGTATTGTTTGTAAACAATAAGCATAAGTATTTCTTACTTAATCTTTTGAACTACTTTAAATATTCTTTTTTTTTAATTTTCTAAATATTTTTAAATATTTAAAAAAATTTATTTTATGTAAGAATTTTGCCGTACAATGCAGTTAAATTATCAATTTGAACAACAATATTAACTTTAAAGAAGAAATTTCTTGCATTATTTCCATCTGTCTCTGATGCAAATCGACTCATTTGATTTCAAAGCGATTCCAATCGTCCCCCCCTCTTTCTTCCCTTTTTTTTTTTTATTTCGTTTTTTGTTTCTTCGCCTCAAAGGAATTACCATTTCACAAGATCTTTACAAATTTTGGAATTATAAATTGATCCAACCGAATGCTCTGATTTCTTTTCATTTCTAAGTCTCATGAGCGTAAGCTGGCGTGGTTGAAATTTTTCTCACAACAATGGAAATGGAAGACATATTATTTTGTTCAGGATAACAATTGTAAAGGGGAAGAATTTCAATCTCATCGATCCTAAAAGCTTAAAAAACCATTAATTTTATAAATTATTCATCTGCATGTTTCCGAAGGAAAATAAATATAGAAATGCACTGCACAGCATTACAGAGCAGAATTCTTCAAATCTGAGATGTTTCCTAAAGTCAATATTTCAAACAATAAGGAATTAGTAAGATATAGTTAAACATCCAATATATATATATATATATATATATATATATATATGTACATCCTTTGACAATAAAGTTCGGTGAATAGTCCTGTAACATTTACGTAGATGAAATATTAACGAAAGTTACTTAACTGTAATTCGAAATAGTCACCTCCCATAAATATGCACCGCTAAGATTTGCTATACATGTCCTGGAAACCTTGCAAGAAGTTTTCTTTTGGGATGGAGTTCAAAAGACTAGTCACGTTTCGTTGGATTGGAATATCGTCAAATCTCTTTCGTCTCACAGCGAGTTTAAGTCGTGGGAAAAGGAAGAAGTATGGAGGATTGAGATCTGGCGAGTACAGTGGATGTTCAATTTGCACTACCACTTTTTTTTGCCAGGAATTGTTTGCAGATATTGGATGTGTGGGCATTGTTGTGAACAAAAAAACCCCATGAGCCTTGTTGTGAGTACTGGGGTCGTACCCTGCGTAGACGTTTCGTGAAACGTGTCAAAATTTCAATGTACCTTGCAGCATGCATCATCGTTTCCTTAGGTAGAAATTCCTTGTGGATAATGTTGGACTATCAAAAATAGTGATGAGTATCATTTTGAGTTTTCGTCACTGATGGAGGTCTCCGGTCTTCCGCTATGGGGGTGTCGGAAACACTTTCCACGCCATTTCGAAATGGGCGTACATACACTTCATGGACAGTGCTTGATCTTCATAAACATGTACCAACATCGCATGAGTTTCTTTCGGTTTCTTCTCAAGCTTAAAACAAAACTTTAAATTGATCTTTTGATCGTTCATTTTGCTGCTTTCAGTTAAGAACTAATGCACTAAACAAGCATTTGGTAAAACAAGTGTTACACGGAACACAAACGACGCTCAACTGAACAACGGAGGGGGCAGATGGTCATAACCTGCCACTAGGCAGGTGCAGCGTTTTGTTTCACCAGTGTTGCCAGATCGGCCGTTCTGACTTCATTCACCGAACTCTATTGTCAAAGGTTGTATATATATAACTGTGTGTGTGTGTATGTGAAGCGCAAAATTGTTGCAAATTAACACCTTTAGTCTCAGTTAGATATGCAATTGATTAAGTGTCAGCCGTGTCACTACGAATGAGAGAGAGAGAGAGAAAGATGTCAAGAAATACGTGACTTACCTCACCACCAAGAAACTTTTAGAGGATCCCTCAAAGTGAGTAATTTTCATTCTCTAATGTTTGTCTAGATTTCATTTCTTGCCTCGAAATCAAATGACTTTGAATCAAAGGACAACAACCATTTGAACAGCCGACCCCTTTGAGAAGGGTCGTATCATAGGACTGCATGAAAGCGGATGATAATTCCAACCGATTAAGCATCATATCCGTCAAGCACATGTTAAAGGATAATGCTGTTGGTGCAATTGGGTAAAAGGAAATTTTCGCTCACGACATGTAGACTTAAGACAAGCTACAAGCACTACAAGTAGGGAATATTGTAGAATGTTCCGCAAAGTGCCAAGTGCGAAAATTCCGGACATAATGTAAGCAGTGATGTCCTCTTTGCATCCTACTAAGTGCCAGTACCATAGTCAGACGGCTGTGTATTTCTGGATTGCTTGTACGGACACTTATGCGGAAATTGCTCCAGATACAACAGAATTATTGCTGGAGACTGCAATGGTACCCCGAAAGAGCCACATGGAACCATGCGGAACGACACTGAGGCATCTTTAGTTAAATTTCATTGAGAATATATGAAAAGATAATGATTATAAAGTTTAAATATCTTAACTTTTTTAATTGCTTTTATAAATTGTATTTCTAAAATTCGTTTCTTAACTGTATCTTTAAGTTTGAATTAATTATTTTTTTTAAATTTTGTTTTGGGGTTTTTCTCTATTCTTTCCCATTTTTGTTTTAAAGTCATTAAAATTCTTCTCCATTAGTTCGCTTTCTCTCTGATGGAGAATAAATTGAATAAAAGAACATTTCTGATTATTGATTTAGCAACTAAATCTGAATTTGAAAGTTTGATATTAGTGCAAAGCTATTGCTATGCATGGTATCTCTAGTAAGATTTTATAATATTTTTTTATAAAATTGTGGCGATTTATTTTTTCAAATGCTCGTTATGTATATAAACATTTTATTCTATTTCTTCATTGGCATTTTTATATACCTTCTTTCTTTGAATTTATGAGCTTCCATACTGGATTAAAACATCTTTTTATTGGGATAATTGACCCTGTGAAACATGTTTATTCAGCAAAACTGATAAAAGCCAGATTTAGAATTTATAAATGTTAAAGTTTCATTTCATTCTCGGTAATTCTTCTGTTTGTTTTCATTATTTTTATGTCTTGGTTTGTATTTAATCGTGATTTTAATTTTTAATTTTGTCTTTTTACTATTCTTATTTGTTTAGCATTCTTTCACGTATTTGGTCGATTTCTTAGTTTTTCTAGTGTATTTTCTTTATTTTGTTCAAAGTTTTTGTAATTAAATAACTCCCATTTTTCTTGATTTTTTTCTATTATCTTAAGAAATATTTTTATAAATTTATTTTTGTAATTTTAAAATTTTTCTTATCTTTTAATTCTTGTTTGTATAGTAATTTTATGCAGTTGTTTCAATTATTTTGTTATTTTATATTACCGAAATTTTATTTTAATTATATTTATATGTGTGAGTGTGTGTATGTACAATAAATACATATGTGGCACATATACATATATATGTATATATATAATATGTATATATTATACATACATATATACATATATATATTCATTCATTCATTCCAGTTATTAGTATATATTTCTGAGCCTCAAATTAAGGTAAATCCCCATCGTCAGGAACATAAAAGCCCACAGTTTTTTCACCACTCTCTTTCTCTTTGTGCTTCGTACTATGTAAATACGTGTTTTATCCGCTTTTCCCTTTTATTGTTTCAAATTACTTGTTTCAGTATCGAATTATGATTGTAAAATATCAGATTCAAAAAACATTTTTCGATAATCTCGATTTTAGATCGATAGCATTTAATGTATAATAGTAGATATATTTCTCTATAATAATTATATTTTTCGTAACTTAAGTATTTTTTTAAAATTAAAACCTCTTTGTCTGTCGGTTTTAATTATTGCAATTTCCTCTTTGAAAATTGCGCGAATAATAAATTAAAGTAAAAAGATCCAATCGCTGAACTAGAAAAAGTTTTAGGGAAAATCGCCTTTCCTATCAGGTATTAAAGTAGTCACCAGCTTGTAATGAATCTCTTTTTCTGCTTATATTTCCTGAGTAAGACGTGCAAATTTCACGTGCTGTACATTTATCTTCACAGGATATTATGTAAGCCGGCAGGATGATCACTTGAGAGGAAAATCTAATGTAACATTGCATCTCAAAATCAAACTTAAATTTCAATTTCATCGCATCAGGTGGCCAAATATATCAATATTCGCCTGTTTTAAAAAAAAGAATATGAGAAATATGCTAGGAAAGAAAAAAATTAATTTAATTTTATCTTCTTCAAGCTGATTTTCTTCAAAAATGTGAGGCATGAAAGAAAAAGCATCCTCAAACATAACTCTTCAAAAGAAAAAAAAATATTTTTTTCAACAAAATATAATTTGAAAATGAAATACTGAAAAATAAATTTATGTTATTAGAAATTATGCACTATAATTGTTATGTTTCCGTAATTATATAACCTTTAAAATGTAAAAGTTTGATGTGGTTTCATATAAAAAAATAGTGTGACTATCTCACTTTATTTATTTATTGATCATAAATACTTAATTTATTATCTTTAGCCTATGTATAAAATAAATTTGGAAATGTCCTGCTATCCAAATTTTAAGTTTTAATTTCGATTATCAATGAAATATTTTAGTGACATATTTGCAAGTAAGAGAAAATACAAAAATGGACTAACATGCTCTATACATCATTTTAATAATTATTTGTGTAACATACTAATTTCAAAACGAGACTGTAGATGCAGCCACATGATGGGAAAAATCCTTAAAGTTGGGTGTGGCTTTGTCATCTAGTATTTTTGCCAGAGAGAGCTGGGATTTCGTGGAGTAAGGTCTCCTATCCAATCCTGGACTATGTTTAAGTTTACTTGTGATAAACGTTTTTCCTTCTAAATGCTACTGTTAATTGTTTTAATTCCGTCCTTGTAACTGTGATGTTTTATGTCTTTAAAAATATAGTAATTTACCCCGAGATGTTGTTGAATTATTTTGCGTTCAAGCAGTTATGGCATAAGAACGTCGGTTACATTTGACATTAATCACTAGTTTAGATGATTTAACTCAAAATACTTTTAAAAATAATGAATAAATAAATACAAATCTGAATGAAAAATAATTAAATAAATTTAAATTCTTATTATTTTCATGCATCTGGAGTGAATTTGAAATCAGATTGATCCAGGGAAATAATTGTGAATAATAAGAAATTAATAATAATAATAGAAAAATAATTCAATTTAAATTTGAGGAGTATTATGATTTGGTTTGTCTGAGACTTATTATGAATAAAGGGGGGGGGGAATTACATGACGGAGGAAAAGAATTAAAAATCTAAAAATAATTGTAAACTAGTTCAATATAAGAAATCAATAATCTCTACTGAATCTAATACCTTAACTTTAGAATGACTAATATTTTACACTGCCTAGAATGGGTTTTAGAAATCATTTTAACCACAAAGAGAATTTAAAAGTAATTATTTGATTTTTGACAATCATTATAAAATTTTTAAGAAATATTTTAAACTATTTGAAACACAATCAGAATTTTGATAATAAAAATTTGTATTGCTAAAAATAAAATCAAGTACTTCAGTTTCTTTTTTAAAAAAACAACATTGTAATTTTGGTGGGTATTTACTTTCTCAATGTAGCTCTAAAACAAATAAATTACAACTAGACTTTAATGCATCACTTTTCTTACATCTTATGCAAATGGGCTTAACATATGAGGCACACTCATCAGAGATTTTTTTTGGCATCACCAGCATTAACGACGTTTATTACTTACGGTTTAATTAGAGCTAGGAAGTCTTGTAGTAAGTAGTAGTCTTGACGAACAATATTATAATCTCAGTTAGTTAATAATGTTTAGAATAAGTGATATTCCAGAAATATATGAAGAATTACATTCTTTAAATACCATCAAGAAATTTATGGTTGAAATATATAAGGCATTGTAAGAAAGGCACACAATTTCTGTGAAGCCTATCACTGTATGTGCAAACAGCTCATACGATCAATTATATCTGCATCAAATAGTAAGGATTTTAGAGTTTATCTTTTTTGTGATATTTTTAGGATTACCAGCTATCATAACGATTCAATACATAGCGCTAAAGATACAATCATTTTGTAATTACTGCGGAAAACAGCAACAAGTTTTGGCTATTCATAAGAACTTTTGATAACAATCACTGTGGAATTTTATCTTTGCAAATTAACCTCAGTTTTCTTCGATTTAGATTCAATACCAGCGATAGAAGCTCATTTTACCTACAAAGAGTTTTCAAATAGCTAAAATGTAATAGCACTGACTGTTGAGACAATTTGTCCATAAAAAGGAATAGATCAGTTAGTTTCATAACAGCATATTCATAAAATCTTTATTCATACTTCTGTTATCTTCTCTTGATTCTTTTCTAAATACATAAAACCATTCAAAAAATATTTGTCTTCAACATCCCTAGTCAGCCAAAATTTTTGTCCAAATTTATGAGGCTGATTTGTCATGTATTGTACATATGTACAGCATGTATCACACGACAACACAGGTGTTCTTCGCTATCTATAATTTCACTTGGTATAAAACACAACAGATAATTTTTCACAAAATGTGGCCATAACTCACAAGCAAAGGCAATTACGTCCTTTGCAAGCCGAATCAGTCTTATAAATTTATTATCAAACAGCAGGAATCTGAATATCTTTGATTGGTTTTAAGGTCGTTGTAGTGAATACTGGAGGACCCTAGTGTTTAGAGCATATGAGTAAGTCATTTATGTCTAGACCAGTATACTGATTGTCTTCCGTACTCTAGTGTAATAAAAGCGGCCAATTACTTGAAAAAAATAGCACTAGAATTCAATTTTAATTAGTGGCGAGAATCTTCAGTTTTATACTTTTGAAAATGCTTCAATAAATATTCAGAAAACATCAAATACCAAGATGTGTGAAGCTTCATTTCTTCCAAAACTTTGTTAGCATACAGAGTAGATATTTCTTTATTTCTAGAGGCATATCTGCAAGACGTAATAGAGCCTTCATCAGGTATTTGCTACTGAAATCCATTTGGAACATATAGAATTTATGAGGAGCCAATAATATTTTGCATTAGATTTTCATCCATTTCTTCTCCTGAGAAGTTTTAGTACTTTTCAGGAATTTCGCATTCAGACTCAATCTTAAAGCATCACTTATAATTAAAACATTATACAATTAACAACATCTACATATTAATTAATTTCACTTTATATGCATCTAAGCATTGTTAATTATTATAAATAATTTTAATGGCTTTCAGTTTATCCTTCCAAAATCATATTTTTAATCATATAATATTTAATCATAATTTCATTATATTGAGAGCAACTTTATTTAATTATATATTTATGAGGAATAATTTTTTTTTCATTAAATTTCAACATACATAAAGTATGAATTTCAAAAAAATTCAATTTTAAGCAAAAAATCGCTTAAAACTTTAATTTTTGAACTAATTCAATATCTAAGTTATCTTACTACTTCCAAATTTTTTTGTCTTAAAACAGATCTTCAAAATTTATTAGAAGTGTTTGTCACCATTATGTGTCAAGGTTCAGTTGTATTGGTGTAATTTTTAGTCTTACATTTTTTTTTCTCTGAAACGCTAAGAAAAACAATAAAAACTGTGTTATCTAATTTTGTGGACTTTTAAGTTATAACTCTTTATCATAATAATTTTTTCACGTACAGAGTTATCAAATGTTAAGAAAACGACCAAAAATATTCAAATATTCATATGTAGTTCTTAAAAGAAGCTGTAGAAGTTTTAAATACCCGACCGTAATGAAAAATAAAAAGCTGAGGAATAACAGTTTAAATTTGTAAGGCGAATGAACTGAATGAAAAAAGAATTAAACACAAATTAAAGCTTTGAATCTTTGTCTAAATGTTTAGGGAAGTTGTGACATTGGGCTATTCGCGGTTTCTCTTCACTAACCTTGGGGACTTTCAATTGAGATTGATTGCTTTCACTAAACAACCATTGCCCAACCAAAAATAAAACGTGATGAAGAACGTTAATATGTAAAGCAGTTAGGAATGAAGTGAAGCGGTCGAAGTAAGAATTATATAAACTCCGTCAGAAGGAGTAGAGTATCTGAAGGAGGATCAGAGAGGCGTTGTAGTGAGATGAGGTGAAGCCTAAGTGCTATATAAGAGAAAAGAGGAATTAAAGATTAGTATTGAAGATTCGAGTAAAGATTACTCGAAAAATATTCGGTCTGGAGTTTTCAGCAGTTATCCCAGAAGCTGAGTTGCAGTCGATGAAAAATTATTGGTAAGAGTCTGTTAGATTATTATTGGTGGGTTGAACTAAGATATTGGAAAGCTTAACCTGGAGAGTGTATTTATTGGTGTCATAGTAAATATATACTAATAAATTATGAAAGTTGTTTTGGTGGTTCTGTAATTATTTGTGTCGTAGTATTTAATATTTGAATTTAGTGATGGCACAAGAGGACGCCCGGGTCGGTCGGGTGTTACAAAGTCATGAAATGAAAATAAATTTAAAAAATGTTTTTCTTAATATTTTGAACCTTCATAAAGGACTACGTTGTCCCCTTAATTTGTATCATTGATTTTTACTGTAAGAAATAAACTATAGATGATAGAAATGTAACAGAAAAAATTGACTTAAGAGAAATATTCAAAGAAGTTATATATTTTTGGAACAAAAATAATTCTTTCCTCTCTTGCCCATGGCGTCATTTTAACTATACATTTTTCTGTATATGGAAGTTATCAGTTTAAAATGTGAAGGGGAATGAGAGATAGAGATCAAATTCAGTCTCTGAAACATAACACTCTGATTCCAAATTTCTGCTGCAAAATGTGGTTTTGAAATCTTGATTGCATTTTTGTGCGAAATATTTTTATCAGTTTTAATTTTCAATAATATAAATGAGAATTTTTTTTTAAATTTTTACATATTAAGAGATATTGAATATTTGTTGAAATACATCTAATTTTATTCCTTTCATGTTTTATTCTTCAATATTTTATTGAATGTATTTTCTGCTTTTGAGACAGTTTTTCAATGGTGTTTGTTAATGTGATTAAAGGCATTGAGGTTCTAAAATTATTTATTTACATAGATAAAACTTACAAATAGGGAAAATATATGTATGTATATTACTTCTCATATGAAGGGCTTTAAAACAATTGCATAAGGATAACTTTCATCATTAACTAAGCTCTTGTAAGTTAATTCGGTTGCAATGTTAATTCGGTTCATTCACAATGATTTTATTCAATTGTATTACACTTCTTCTCGAAAGATCATCATAGCATCTTTATTTTAGGTTCTTTTTTTTCATAAATTGACTTTCTTTACATTTACGTATTGATTTGCCAAATTTGATATTAATAACATGTACTGGTGATCCTCTTCAGCTAAATATTAATAATTTTGAAATTAAAAAACTCATAAATATTTGAGTGGGCTGTTTACCTCTTGACAGTCAGAAACACATAAGAGTGTTTCCAGCTTTTCAACAATTCTAGTTTCCGGCAAAACTTTGATGAGATGAGAGAAATTTACTGACGAGAGACAAATTAATTTTTTTAAGCAACAACTCGAAACAGTCCCTAAGCAGAATTCAAAGTGCATGATTCTGACAATTTCGATACTTTGGAACTCTATTGTATATTTGTATAATGAATTTATATATAAGTAATTTAAAGTGATACTTTTTGGGAGCTGAAATCATTATTTCATTTTCAAAAGGGTATAACCTGCTCACTTTTGAAGTTTGTTCAAATTTGTAGGAACAAATCAGAATTACATTTTAAAAATTGATTTACAGATTTCCTAACTAAGCAATCGAGAGAAACTATAACTCGTAATATACAAGAGACATAACGGCTTAGTAGAGAGTATTGTTTCCTTAATTTTTTCCCCTACTGATCATTAATACTTAAGATTATTTTGCGTGGCCTTCTAAACTTTTATTGTCTTCTTTAAGATATGTAAATAAAATAAAACAATATTTAGGTGCCAGTTTAGCTCTCGTGTACTTTAATAATTGTTTACATGAAGCTGGTGCAAAAATAATTCCAAAAAAGGAAATTTTAATAATATCAGGTTATAAATTAAAAACATAAAATTGTTTCTTGGTAACTAAAGTCTCCAAGTTTAGAAAAAAAGACAATAACTTAATTCTCAGATCCGGTCCGATGTCCAATTTATACCTATATTTATATTTTAGAAAAATTAATGCTGAAAAACTGTCTTCACTGTTATATGACTGAAATCTTATTCGGCACAATGCACTCATATGATACTTCTTCAGCAATTCTCATAGATTAAAAAAAAGCTTTGTAATTGCGAACCATTATCAGATTCCAGCAAACGTAAGCACAACTTTAAGTCTTTTCGCAGCTGCTGCAATCTTCTCTTTCACTCGTAAAATATACTCGTTTCGCACTCACTCACACGCACATACACACACACACACATATATATATATATATATATATATATATATATTGCATCGTTTTGAGAGTTATGTCATGAAGGGAAGAAGGTGAACCCACTTTTTGGGAAATGCGGGGGGTTAGAAATATTTATTTTCTTTAAGGTAACAGTACACTTTCGAAAATAACTTTTTGAACTAACGTAACTTTTTCCTACAAATCTATCTTTTAAAATCTTTTGAGACCTCAAAGAAAATCCAAGAAAACTATTGTTAGTGTATCTTTTTACTGTCAAAATAGAATTTTATACAAATTTAAGTAAAAATTAAAACTTTCCGCAGAATATGGTAACTCAAAAGAAAATACATATGTATACATTTTGGGAAATGAATAATACGGAATGTAACCATATCTAAGGAACAGACTATTATTTTGATAATATAACCCTTACGTAGGAAGCTATGGTAGTTCGAGTTCTGAAAACTGAAATTTTCATTAAAAGTCATTGTAACTTTCATTTTATTATAGTATGAAAAATGTCAGTTTAAACTCTCAAAAATAGTATATTCTGTGTATAGGTATTTGAAAAGTATAAATGTAAAATTTCAGGCTGATTTATGCATAACATTTTGAGATATTGTGTTTTACAGTAATGAAAAATGTCGTTTATAGAGCATTTCCTCTTAGAGAAATTGAAGATTAAGTAATATTAAAACAACAGCAACTCAGCTACCAAGTAGGATAAAAAATCATTGAAACATATCTTCAAAGATAAAAGATTGAATTTTAATATGAGCTCAAAAATAGAAAATCAATGTCCTGACCAGAAATTGTGTTTTAAAGTTGTACTGTCACTTTAAAAGCTTGATTGCAGACAAATCAATAAAAGAAATGTCAAATTAGGCAGTAGGATATATTAATTTAGTTGATGTTTTGAGTATGAATTGTTGCAGTTTTGCTTTAGGGTCTCTGAGGTCAATGATAATGAACAGAATCTAGATTTAGAATACATTTATTAACGCTTTACTAGTAAAACGTGAATATTATATTCCTTTAATAATATTTAGTATTTTTTCCAAGTCCAAAGCTGTTTATACGTTTCCTAATTAAAAGTGTGATTTGGTTACTTTATTCTTTTTATTAGGCTTTCTTATGACTTCCTGGAATTCACATGTGCATGATTTCTGCATATTTTTCTTAGAATATCTTTGCATATAATGAAGAGGGAGATGATCAAAAACCTAAACTTGCAACTTGCATAGCAGTAAGCAGTGAAAATGCTTTTGGTGAACCTGTGGTAATAAATAAAACTACGTTTCTATATATTTCACAAGCTGCATTTAAAATAATGTTAACTTTATTGATACACTCGAATAATGATATAATCTCTGCCTTTTACCGGACATTTCAGATAAAAAAAAAAGAATTGAATAATTAAAAAGAAATATAGAGTATTTAAATAGACAAAGGGAAGTTAAGTGCACAAACTCAGATAGTCATTATGTAATAAAATAAGAAACAAGGTATATAAAGATTTTAAATATGCAACTCAAAATTACATTTCAATCAGATTTAATGATATAAAATAGTAATGCACACATTTCAATAAAATTTAGTTTATCCACTTTTATATAGTTTTGCCAGTGTTGAGTTAAAAAAATAAATTAATTACCTTTTGGTCAAAAATATTTGACTTATTAAACCTTATCTAAATTAGACATTTGTAATTACGTTATTCCATTATATATTGTTAGTAACGAATATCACTTATCCTTAAGTTCAAAATTTAGAGAAGTAGCTCCTAATTGTGTGCAATGGTACCTCCTATCTATAGGAGTTGAAGAGATCTAAGCGAAATTTAGGAGGCATTGAAAACTAACTAATCTTCTTCCACCACAAATATTATCTGCTCAAAACGTGCTCAAAAGCTTGAATAAAGCCAACAATCATCGAACGCATATTTCTAATTCCCAAATACTTTTAAACTAGTACATGAATATTTGACAAGCACTATTCCTAATTTTAAAATATATAACATATCGATACTACTAGAGCTTCACTATTGAATCACTATCTGAGCAAATCCAAAAATTTCAATAACAATAAGGGTTAAATGATTTACTTGCTGATTTAATGTTTTAAAGGCTGAAGTAATTTTTTTCCACTAGGGAATGGGAAGCCGAGAAAGATTAGGAGCTTACTTCCTTTAAAATATACTTATGATTTTATATTCGTAACTTCTTATGTAAATATTTATTTGTATATACGAGGGTGTTCTGAAATGCTTCTGGCGTAACTAGTATACAAGACATTTTTTTATTATTATTTATTATTATGAACGAAATTATTATGAACGTATTTATTATTATGACGTCGCATTGTGTTGGTGAAAAATAATTTTTTTTCCTGCAAATGTGGTCATTATTCGGCAATATCTGCCTTCGGTTTGTCAAGTAATCATGCACAGTTTGCTCCTATAATGGTTTTTATGGTTTGAAAATAATAGATTAAGATAATTCCATGACCATCCCAAAAAACAAACGCCGTTACTTTTCTTGTCGAAAAAACAGATTTTGCCTTTTTTGGAGTCGATTCCCCTACCTCGCTTCACTGTTTTGACTAGACTTTTGCTTTCGGTATATAATGATGTATCCATGTTTCATCTACAGTTGTTAATCGGTGCCCAACTTTAATTTATTGCGCTAATTACTATTCCAATGGAAAGTTGGAAATATTCATTCTAAAACGTTTTTGGTCTAACGTGAGCAAAAGCGGTACCCAACGCGTGGGCAGCTTTCTCATGCCGAAATTTAGATTCGATAGGGCAAAAGTCCACTTAGTGTTAGCTCTACTACCTGACACGAGACATGAAACACGCCCTGTGTCCACTGAAGCTCTGTAATGGCGTTTTCTCCCACAAAACGTTTCTCCTCGCTTAGGGGAACATCGTCCCGCCGGTTGCAGCGCTCACAAGTGATGAGGCGGATCCTATTCTACGGCCGCGTTCTGAGCGATGGATCACGATCATATATATATATATATTATCACACACATTTTTATGTTAAAGAGATATTGTTTTCCTTCCTATTTACAAACATAATATTTATTTTAAATAACACTTGTTTCTTATGCATATTTCTCAAGTTAAATAGCAAAAAATTGCAAAATTTGGTGTTTACTAATGTTTTTAATCAATGATGCAAGTTAATACAGATATTGTTAAAGTTTATTCAAGAACAACGTAACCGAAAACTAATTTTATCTCTACAAATATTTCCTCTGTGTAGCAGACTGTCTTGTATTATACTCAGTAGAAGTTTACAATTTTATTTCGTTTCTTAATACTGGTTTCATGATGATATTTTTTTTAAATTCTTAAACAATATTAAAAATTAATTATAATTCTGGTGGGAAATAATATCGAAGAAAGTCTCATTGCAAAATGTCTGACTCAATTCACCAACTCTTTAACATTAAATTTGCATATTCTTTGCATATTCTGACTCTGCAAGATATTTCGGATCGAAAAACAGTTATTTACTTACCTGCAGTTTAGAATCTATAAGCCATGTAGCATTTGTATATAATTTCTTCGCCAATTAATTGAATGTTCTTCATATTATGTAATGTTATGTGATTTTCTTAAGAGTTTGTTTTTCAATTTCTGAATTCCATCATATCAAAATTTTAATTTTAAGATGGGTTTCCTTTATCTTATATTTGAAACAAAATTTGTATATTCATTAATAAATCAATCATTTAAAATTTATTCTGATTTTGAAAAGACATTAGAAGTCTATTAGAAGCCTATTGTCATATATGTATATTTGTTTTGAGATTCTATAAGTTGTACAAACAGAATATAATTTGATAGGGGCTGTTTTCCTATTGAATTAGCTCAAATTTTTACAATAAATAAGTTTATATTAGTGTAAAAATCATGCCAATGTATTTGTGATAACATAACTAAATCTATTTTATACATTATAAATACATGTAATGGAAAGTATTGATTTTTTTAAAGTATCGCTAAATTTTTAAAGTAAAGTTATATTGAATTCAATCGAATAACTATAGTACACACCCACTAACTGTTTAATGATATGTGAAAATAATTATACTGGTAGATGAAGTTGATTTCTTTTAAAAATAATTTATTAAAGGGTTTTCATTTTAAATTTGAATTCTAGATGCCTTATAGAAGTGTTACGTGATAAATGCTTCGCTGATTTACGACTTAATTGAAAATAAATATAACTAAAATAGTAAATGTGAAATTTCATCGTACTTACACATAATTTAATTTGGTATATACATTCATAATTTTTACAAATATAAGATTCAAAAGCAAAGAAGAAATTTTTAATTAATTTATGCAAACAAGATATTAGAAAATAAAGGAAGGTTTATTTTTAAAACAAATTATATCTCTATAAAAATTGCATTTAAATGCTTCATTAATCTTTCCGCATGATCCATATAGTCTGCAAATACATCAACATGGAAAATAAGAAAGTTTCTCGGTTGAATACATGAATATTTTGAACGAAAATTTTTAATCTTGCCATCGGATTCTTTGCTAAAAATTAATCTTACCCTTTACTAAGCATTTTCAAAATATTCATAATCATAGGTAAAGGAATAACAAAATTGAAAAGCGTATTAGCAATTTAAATCCCCCTTTTCATAAACCCTCACAATAAATACGTTAATAACCAATCGAGAAGATTTTATTTTACTGGAGAAAACTTTTCTTATTATTAATTTCCTTAAAATATGAAAAGAGTTTTCTAGAATGTTATTCGGGCAACAGTAATTAAAATGGGTTCTTTCATGGTTGAAATTCTTTCAGAGACAATTTTATTTCCTTTCAGCAATTGAATGAGAGCTAGTTTACTTTAGGAATTAATTTCGGAGGATTTTAAAAGAGATTATTTGTGATAGAAAAGTTTTAAGAGATTAAACCCTTACAATCTCGATATTTTATGCAAATCAAAACCAGTAAATTAGTTTTACAGTTTTTCTTCAATCCGATTTTGTTCAAAATACAAATGATGATAAAATTTGCAGATATGCCTTTAATGAAGTGTGTTAAGAATGTAATTTACTTAAGCAGACGCTAAATATATTGTTATTAGAAGAACTAATGAGTTGTTTATTATTATTATTCGGAGAATGGGTATTAAGTGAAACATTTTCATCACTAATTGAATCTGAGACAAACGGAGTTTAAAAACAATGTTACTACCCATGCTTTGACACGCTGGAGGTCATTCAAAATACGCAATTTTTTCAAAATAGTAACTAGTAATTTTAAAAAATAAAAAGGCTTAATATTGGATTATAATTCAAAATTTAGTATTCCAAAGAATACATTTTTACAAAGGTTAATTGAAAAATATTCATTAACAAACGAGCTGTAAACAAATGAACACAAAAGAAATCTTTTCAGCTTCTCTTCACTAAAATTTCACTAATAGACATAATGTCGTTCATCACTGCTAACAGAACTACATTTTGACTGCACTAACACACGGTAGTTGAAATCAATTGGAACTAAACAGTATGTTAAGTGAACCACGACTAACAATCTTATATATTGCAAATTGAGCAATAAATCAGACATTTGTCAAGAATGGTTTTTCTGCAATTCTAGCCCTTTTTTCCGGCCCTTTTTTATCATTATCAATAAACCGATAAATTTGATCCTCTGTTTTTAACCATCCATATGGTGTAAACTCGTGGGAATTAAATTTTCTGGCAATTTCTGCTTTTCTTGTACCTTTTCCAATTCGTACGATAACATTGAAAATTTTCTATATTGTATAATCATGTTGTTGATGTTACACTTTTTCGTCATTATTTTTGACAATAACAGAAATCACTTATAAATCAAAAGCATATTTATAACTCTTTAAAAAAGTATCAATGTCTACTCTCAACAGGAAGTCGTCACACCACCCGAACAAAAGATTAACCTGAGTTTCTTCAGAAGAAAATTAAAAATGTGAAGCCACAATATTACAGAAATGATATTACAGATGATTACTTTTCAATGGGACTATATTAAAACTACGTATAAAGCAAAATCGCATGCTACTGAACCACGCGTTGACTGGGTCAGACTGTACTTCCATTAAATTTAAGAACACGTACTACTTCTGTTACAGTAGAAACAGGATGGTGTACTCTGTACTCCAACGCCTTTTAAAGCCTAATATCAAATATTTCTAATATTTTTATTAAAAGAAATATTTAGTAATGTTATAAAAATAAGAAATATTATCATGTGTGTAGCCGAATTAGTTATTCGCTGTAGTTATTTCTTGATTAAATTTATTACAAATGCACACAATAAAGAAATTTATTTACAAAATACTGTTTACATACACTACTCCCTTATCTTAGTTTAGAATTTTAAAAAATGCAATCCGAATGGATGTTCTGACATTTTACTTATTACTGAATTAGGAACTCAAATAATGTATGGATATGCTTGCAAAGCTCGAACAAAGTGGGAACTGTCTATTTTTCTCATTCGGTTCTTTGTGCCGTTTCACTTCAAGTCTAAAATATAACATTTAACTTCAGTTCTAAAAACGTGAATTAAATAAAAATCAAGTCTAAAATATAACATTTAACTTCAGTTCTAAAAACGTGAATTAAATAAAAATTAGAAGGTTGGAGGCATGACAAATATCGAACTAATAATTGATTGAAAAAGCATTAATGCAACTAAGTGCAACAAAAATTGCAGATTGCAATAAGTTCGTAATTTTATGAATTCAAAAATCACTTGAACAAATCATTCACATTTGTTGTGAGTCATTGGCAGTTTTCATAGATTTGCTTGGTTATTTTTTTAAATCTTTTTTGCATGTAAGAAGGGAACATTCTGTGTAAGTTAAATGATCGTAATTATCTTTCTTTAACTTTTCCCCACATTCCATAGTCTTTTTCTTTCAGTGGCCTATCTGGAGTTTTAGTTTCTATTTTATTGAATTAATAAGAACCTTAGAAATTTTAGATAATGATGGAATCAAGGATTTTTGCTTTAAATATGGTTCCATGAAAGATTACGATAATTTTCGAACAAGGAGCGCAATGACTAGAAAAATAAAAGGAACTTAGACTTTATACGCCATTTCAATGTTGAATGTGTCTTGGGAAGAGGGTAAATAAATTGCAGGTGTTATTCACATTATTATTCCAGAATTTGCTGCTTTGTTTTCATTGAATGACGTATGAATTACATTTTCCGTGTTTTTAGAGGTTGAAGAAGAATGGATAGTGTAATTTAGTCTATTACAATATTTTTACATGATTCAAATAAAAAGATACCCAAGTGTTTTGTAACTTCTATTGACAAGGTTTATATATAAAATTCATCTTTCGTTATAAAACCTCTCCGAATTGAATTTATCAAAAATTACTGAATTGAGTAAAATGATGTATTTTATTCCATAATTTCAAAGTATAATGGGTATTTATGATGATAAATAAAGTGGTAAAAAGTTATTAAGAATAATAAAATATTAACAACAAAAATGTTTTTTAAGTGATTCAATTCATTTTATTTAAACATTTATTTTTCTCAAATACAGTTAGATATCTTTGTGAATTTTAAGCTGTATTGGATAAAATAGTTGTTTTTCTCAAAATAGTCATTTACTCTATATGCAACATATTATATATGCATTATATTTATACATATTATATATGCTCTATATGCATTATAATAAACTCATTTAATCAATGAGTGGACTTGTTTTTAATAGTATGGCTGCAATTCTAAATTATTGGTTACGAAGCTTCACTAAGGTTCATACAAAGGAATAGCATGCTCTTTTGGTTACAGTTGTAATTAATCCACAGTTATTACTGTGGATCATTGTTTCATAATTATTTAATTAAAACAATCTGGATTGCTTTTAAAAGGAAATACTTAAATGAAAGTGTACATTCAATGTTGTATTCGTTTCCCTTAATAAATTACCTTAAAAATGTATTTATCTAACAGAATAATAACTAAAATAATTTAATAAAAGTAAAATATTAACCATTATGTAAAGTATATACTTAAGGGGACTCGGCAACTTTTGACCATTTTTTTCTTATTTAAGTGTTTAAACTTATTTTTTGTGTATATTATTAACATTACTATTAAACAAAGTATTTTTACTATGAAAAAAAGGGTTTAATTTGATAAAAATTTTAAAAATTAAATTTTTTAAAAAAATTTCAATGATTTTAAAATTGCTTCTTCTTTCACAATTATCCTTATTTTGACACCAAAATTTTTTTCAGGCTCACAAGAATATATGTAACAATTTTAGGGATCGATTTTTCAATAAACAAATTAGTTTTTGAGAAAAAACTTTAAAAGCATACATCTATGGAAAATAGGTCAAAAAAACATGATTTCTGCTACATTTTCTATTATAATATTTTTTCTATTCAAAATATTGAAAAATGGATCCCTAATTTTATCAAGCATATTATAACAAACAAACACACCGAAATTCATGTTGTTTAATAAATATCTGTTAAAGTTTTTTAGTTTTAAAGACCATGGTTTCATGAAAAATCCCAAACTGAGAAAACTCAATTTAAAGAATAATAATCAGTAAAAAAATATTAAAACAATGTCTAATTTTTATAATAATTTGTTAATATAATGTATAAATATATACCTTTAAAATAAAGCATAATACAGTTCAATTTGAAAACATTTAACAAAAATATAAGCTTTAATAAAAAGTTTGTGTGAGCCCGAAATTGCGAAAAATTTGAAAATCTTCATCTGACTGCTCTTTGAAAGAAACATATATTAAATATAATTAAAAATAAATTAAATATATAAGATAAATAAAGTAAACGTATATGAAATGTACAATAGAAAATTTAAAGTATTTTGTAAAATTTACTTTGCTATTTAATTTCAATATCTAATATAAAATAAATTAAAACATGTTTAATTTAAATTTTACTATTTTTTCAATCAGATCGTTTCAAAACTTTGCACAGTTATACCAGATGTATCAAGGTACATTTTGAGCTAAAAATTTAAAAATCGATATTTTCATCGGTTTTCGGCATTTGAAATGTATCAAGTCCCCTTAATCAAACTTCAGCATCATGTAATACATGACTGATAATACTGCTTTCTATATGTACACTGATATCAGTTTCAATTAAATTTACAAAATGCTGTCTTCGGCTGTTTTGTCTCGGTTATCGACACAAAACTCGGCAACTATTGAAATGTTAACTAACTTCCAGCATACTGCACATTCTCAAAGTACTTGGTGAAATGTTGTAATCATTTTAAAGCATTCTTCTACCAGTAAGATGTTAAGAATAAATAATTATATGCGAAAAAATTAAGTAAATTTTTTTTTTATTTTTAAACCTTTCTCTAATTGTAA
Organism: Nephila pilipes; assembly: GCA_019974015.1. Classification (NCBI taxonomy): domain Eukaryota; kingdom Metazoa; phylum Arthropoda; class Arachnida; order Araneae; family Nephilidae; genus Nephila; species Nephila pilipes. The sequence continues at coordinate 305,169 of BMAW01114523.1, read as the reverse complement.
AATGTCATTCCCGAATGAAACAATATTTGAGTTTGTATGTTAATACACATTCTTAGAGTATCGGTATCATTTTATGAAATTAAGCTGATAGAGAGTTATGAATACTTATTTGCGTAATGAATAGCACCTAAAGTTATTGTTAAGAATGGTATTCGTTATATCGAACTACGCCCAGATGAAAAGGACGACATCAAAAGGGTGTGTTTGCACTAGGCTCAATAGTCTCGCGAGAATAATTGGTTCAATCGCTTTTTTATCCTTATTATTTGCATAAAGCTAATGGAAGACACGAGCTAATAGAGACAGGATGTGAAGATGACAGTTTGAGTGAGACCATTAGATAATCGCTTTCATCTGATTCATTGTCTTCGAAAACACATAACAGCCAATTATAGTACTTGAAATTGGAAAAGAGACGTCGACAAACAAGGGCGATTTTCCAAGCTGCCAAGCAATTGCAAGTTAAGTACCACTTTTACACTATGTTAGTCCAATCCCATGAAACAGTTGCGCGAGTATATTTCAAGTAACACGAACCCAGCTTAAAAGCCAGAACGTCGGGTAAAGACTTTTTCTCCACAAGGAGCACTATTTAACGAGTAGTCACAAGGAGCACTATTTAACGAGTAGTCTCCTCCATTTTGTCGTTCAGTGATGACGGCCTAGTGCTCATATTGAACCATCTTCGTGACAAGTGATATTTGAGTTGAGTCGTGTGCTCCAGTTATGGTCCTATGGCAGACACATAATTCGGAATAATTGCACAGCAGCAAGTTAAGGTTAGATTCGTTTTATATCAAAACGGTTTTACGAAACTCGGAATGCCTTTTCAGGCAGAGATGTGTAGTAATTTTTTCTATAATTCAGAGTGACGGTGTTTTATTTCTACATTCCCTTATTATGAGGGACATTCAATAATTCCTTAGAAATTCCAAGAGTTGATGCTCGTAATTTGATCGATGTTTTCAGTAAGCACTGTGATTCAGTACACAACTATCTAAATATCAGTTACTCGTATTCGTGATCATGACACCTTTCACATCTCAAAAACCTTTCTTAATTGCTTTTCCAGATGATGAGATCATCTTCACTTATTTTGAAAAGAATTAACTGGTAGCAATCTACCATTTTAATTTTCGCTTATTATTCGATACTTAAAGAGGAATTTAGATCTCCAAATCTAACATCTCAACGTAGCAGTAGTCAGATTTTGATTTGGCAGCAAATGTCTTAAAAATCAAAACTAATTTATGAATCAATGTCAAATTTGTTTCGTCTCCCTTTAACAGATAACAGCCAGAAATAGTAACAACAATTTATCTTAATGAGACCATCTGTCTTCAAGTCCAAGTACTTTTTGAACCACCCTCACATTAATCATTGTTTTCAAAATTTAAAAGCATTCATTAAAAACAAGCTTTTCATGTGAAATATGTTACATATTTTACATCATAAAAAAAATTACTCGTGCATGAAATGACAAGTGAGTATAATAATCTAAACATATCCTTTCAAATGAGTAAAATATTCAAAAAATATTCTTGCAAATTAGTATAAAAATAAAAAATATATGCTTGCATCTATAAGATATAAAGTCAAAATGGTTATGTATTAGAATATTTTCTATCGGAAAAGTATTATGAATAAATCTCCTCATATTAATATTACATGAGGCTCTCATAGTCTAAGGACGGTGAAGTATCCCCCAATTATCATCCTCTTCACTTTCTTTCCAACGTGAATGGGAATTACGAGTTTCGTACGTAATAACAAGAAAGCCGATTCTAGTGTGCTGTTAATCAAATCAGAACTAAATATATTGATTGAAGAAATATTGGCACATAAATTCTCAATTCTTATCGCATATTGCCGATTGCGAAGCTAATGAGCCTGGATATGGCAGCACTAAATGTAATCGCATAAATATTTATTGCTTTTGTCATTTTTTGCTTACAAAATCTATATTTTCTTGTGACATACTAGATTTCTATACATGGCCTCAGCGATTAATTTTTGAATATTCAATTAACAAGAACTCGTACCGGAATTCTTATAATATAAATATGGTAATATATTCATATAATCTGATAGAAAATGATTAAATTATTCCATAAGAAAAAAAGCTCTTGTTGTAATGGAATAAAGTTTCATATTCAAGAGATTATTTACAATGATGTAAAAAGGTTACTTTCTTAAATCAAGAGATAGGAAAAGGCGATTATATTTCTTTCCAGTTTTAACATTAATTTTTAATTAAAACGTTTTTCTGTATTTTGCTTGGTGTGTGTGTCATCAAATTTTCGATCGTTAATTTAACCAACTTCCCATTAAACCAGAGCTCTGAAACTTTGGGAATTGTTCTTATTCTCCTAACAATGCACTATTTAGACACTTGCGATAAGTTTTAACTAATATTTCAATAATTTTTTAAGAACGTAATTTGTGTAGTAAACGGGCGCCATCTATGGAAGATATATTGAATTACGCAGAGAGAGTGATCTTAAAGATGAGAGAGAGATGAGGTTCTTTACAAAGTTTTAATATTTCAATATTTTTTTATTAAACTTTGCCACCATTTAAAAACGTTGTTTTAAAAAAGGTTGGTTTTTTATATCGAATGAATCCGTTGCAACAAATAGGGTAAGGAAATAACTATAATTTTTTTTCACTTTAAAGATACTTAAAATTTGAATATTCAACCGCCAAAATATACATGCATATAAGAATGTGTCGAAGAAATTGATTCTGGGCACGAAATGAAAGAAGAAAGATTTTTTCCCACATTCACATTGCTTAGATATTCAATATTCAGGACAAGGAATATTACAATT
>BMAW01114523.1:251733-281529 GCA_019974015.1 Nephila pilipes | reverse complement strand
ATTTTCATCTTATATGAATTAATTATGTTAAAAGAACACTATACCAAGCGATAAAATTAATTTTTATTTATTTCCTGATTCTTAAGACCCGGTATATATAATATACCACCATACCTCTAGGACATATTATTTGTAAACTCATTGTTTCGTATTCCTTCGAAGAAATAATAAATACTTTCATAAAAAGTGTGGTATTTTAATTAATTTGGTAAATATTAGGATCACAAAACACTTTTTAAGAAATGAGAACTTCATTATTTAGTATTTTTATTTCAAAGAGTGAAATTCTGTACGAAAATGTGTTAATTAATTTAAGTTTAACTGTTTTATACATATATGATTTTCATAATTTAATGATAATGTCATGAAAATCAGCATTGTTCGCATTCGAAAGATATTCTCTCTCACATATGGGATGGACAGATGTGTCAAAGAAAAACAGGTCGGCCCTCCTTATTCTGAAGTATTTTAAGATGTATACACAATTATTTTTCTTTCCTTTTAATCACCGCTAAAGTGGTATTCCTAAATCTTTTCAGTCTAGAAGGAATCATCGTTTCTTTCAAGATTCACTTATGGTGCCTAACGCTAAGGGTTCTGTTCTTCTTACAAAGTGGGTAACTCTTTGCCGTATTATATCTTTTGTCTTCAATGATTTACATCTTAGTTTAATGTAGATTCTTTGATAACGTCCATCGCTGGAGGCAATGTATCCCTACTGTCGCCCCTCAGTTGTCGGCAGCTTGTCGTCTACTTTTAACTCATTCTAACACTGTGCTATACCAATTATCGTTTGTAAGTCTCATGTCTATCAACAACAAGTCCCTAATCTGCTATCTCTAGCCGGTACTGTCTCAGATGCCTCCGAAGACTCTCCCTTCGTCTTCGCTTTGTTAGATTTTTTTTTTTTTTTTTGAATTATTTTGGGTCTTCAGAAATCTTTTTTTTTTTTCAACAAAAAGACAACTAACAAAAACAATTTTTGTTAGTTGTCTTTTTGTTAACACATACAGCAATGATAATTTTTTATTAGCCACAAAAATGGGCTATTGTTTTAGGTGAAGCATTCTGGCGTACCAGATCATTTTTCATTTTTTTATCGTTTCATACAATTTTGATAACATTTATCTTAAACATATTCAATTTAATAATGTTTCGCTTACTTTAATTTTAAATGCATGTAACTGATATATATTCAATTTAATAATTTATCGTTTCCTTTAATTTTAACATCGGAAAAGCTCAATTTTGTCTATTTCTCTATATTTCATCGTTTACTTTTAATTATTTTATTTAACTGAGTAATTTAATAATAATTATAAAAATAGCGCACCTAGGGTGGCTAAATTTGTTCTTAACAAAACTTTGCATAGAACTTTTTTTCCTGTTTTAAATTTCCTTTCTTTGGAGAATAAGTCTGATTTGTGCGTCACTGGGATTTTATAACATATTTACAATCTCTATCTTTCACTGCAATAAAGTGAACCGTCACATATCAGTCTGATTCGAAAATTTTAGTGCTGTAAACTGTCGCTCTCTATCCCTCTCTGGGGACGGTGGTATATATTTTATACCACTTAATTTGAAATATGAAATGAACGCTTTATATATATATATATATATATATATTAATTAAGTAGTATATTTACATAAAGTTTCAAACATGTAGATTGGTTAGCTGATGAAATTTAATTTTTCAATTCATTTCAGAAAAATTTCTGTGAAAGATGAAACAACCACTTGTTAGAAACTTTCATTAGATTCTAAGAAATAATTTTATAATCATTCTGCATGGTTGTGCCTTCTAATTTAAATAAATAACATTATAAGCTACCATTTGATGGTGAAATTGTAGGGAAAAAAGGTATTTACAGAGATTTTTAGAGTGTTAAATACGTGGTACGAAAAATTATGCCTCCACCCCTGAATAGGCTCGATCTTTTGAAAAAATTATGCCAATATCACTCAAACTCTTAACATTCTAATCGCGTTCAATTTCTATTGTCATGGTGGAGTTGAATAATTGATTGAAGTATTATGGGGATTGAATCGTATCGAACTAAATTGACCGTGCTGGACAAAAAATATCATTTTAACAATGACAGGAAGATATGATCAGAGCAACTGAAAATTTATCTTTATTTAATTTTAGTTTTATATTAGTCCCCGTTAAAAAGTATGTTAATGTTGCTTTAAATTCCATAACTTTTTTTGTTTGACATATTAAATAAATAATTTTGATGTTTTTGCTTAATTTTATGAACTAAATGATTTTCCATCAATTAGTTGGAATAAACGGAAAACTATTTTATTTTAGTTATATCGAAAACTCTTAATAACTATTTAATGAAAACTTTGAAAATTTACGACAAAGCATTTCATAATTAAATTGTAAACGAGCTAAGGAATCTAAAATATAAAAATTGCATCTTAAAAATTACTTAAATTCCGTTCGTAGTGAGAAAAAAGAATGAAAAAGATGCTTGCCATTGTTATATCTTTTTTTCTTAATCTTAATTATTCCAATATCTTCCTTTTTCTTTAAAATTCTGAACATCAATTATAATTACAAGTGGAAGGAGTTATTGAAATGAAATAAAAGTATTCAAATTCAAGGCGCATTTTCTAAAAAAAAACCTATTTCTTTTATTATTCTTAAAAATTAACTTCAAATCCTAGAACTTGTTCATTAATAAGAGTTTCTTTTAAAACATAGTTTAATAAAATTCGTTCAAAGTGAGCATAAAATTAATCCACGTTAATATGAAAAGGCGGAAAAATAAACTCGCAGAAATCTAATTGGGAATTTGAGCTTTCTCGTAGCTGTTCTTTAAAGATAAAAAAAAAAATATATTGGATGACTTTATGGCATAATAAAATTTTATTTTTATTCGTCTGTATTTAAGTGTCTTCGTTAAATATTGCTTTTAAGTTTCAGTAATTTTGAAAGAAGTAACAGTTATTAGAATGTGTGTTAATAAATTTGTATCCACACAGTGTATTTTAATAATTTAATTAAATATGAATATAATAAAAAAACATTATTTATAGTGAATTTATATTTATACTCCTAGAGTTTCTCTGGTAATTTAATCATAAAACAAGCATTGAAGTCTTGTGAATTTTATTCAATGGCAATTATTTTTTAACCATGTTAAAAGCACTGACTACATTTAAGTAAAAATTTTAAACACGTGATAAAAAAGGCGATTCCAATGTTAGCACCACTGAGTTATGAACACCAATTAAAATAATACTATTAACTACTGACATAAAGCTTTATTAGATTTAATTCACATTGATCCTGTTCCTTAACATAACGAAAATTTGTGAAACCATATTACGAAGTCGCTTTTAATTCACGAAATTTAACTTTAGTTGTTTCTTGAAATCACACAAACACTGATCAAATTTCCAATTTAACAATAGGAATAAGATTATATTAGTTAATATTTAAACTAAATCGCGAAGAATATTTGATAAAATACGATTCAAAAATAGTGTAATTTATCTATAAATCACATTAAAAATTAATGTAAGCCAATGCAAGTTATACCAATAATCTTTACTTCTCAGGGAATCTAAAAGTAATAGATTATTTTAAAATAGTATTCATAGCAGAGAATCTCTATCCACGCAACTAATAAAAAAAGGTGGGGGGGGGGGGTTGCTGTAAAATACATGTATATATCCTTTTAAGGAATTACTTAAAAACTGAAATACATCTGTTGCCAAACATTTTAATTTCAATCGTTTATCGTGCATTAATTTTATTCAATATATTTTCTTCTCAAAAATGTATAAATTTATGAAACGGAGAATAATTTCCTTTATGATGATTAATTAATATCATGGTACACTGAATGAAAATTGTTTTACATCATTGTTGATTAGAGCTGAAAATATGAAGATTACGAGAGATTAAAACCCAATAACTAGTTATACACATTGTTCAAAGAAATATTAACCAAAACAAGTTCTATAAGTAAAGTTTTATATAAAATCTCTAAATCTTCATGAATCTTATATATATTAAAAGAACTTACTTTATTCGTCGTTTCGAAGTACAGCAATTATTAAAAGTAAATCCTCCAAATTCGACGCAGAATTCAAATTCCACTGAATACTTTCGAATAAGAACTGTTGATTATTAAACAAAATTTGACAAATAACTAATGTTCTTATAGATTAAGAGTGTTATTAATTCAGACAAATCAATTAACTTTTTCTTATCAATCAGTGAACATTGTTCTAGTCTCTTGTATAATCGTCTACACCTTGTCAGAACATTTACTACTTTGCCTCTTGATATATTGTTTACTATTTATCTCTTATTATGTTGTATATACCTTGTCTTTTGTTACAGTGTCTACGTTTTACCTTTTTGTTACATTTTCCTACATTGTTCGGACTTTGTTCTTTGTTACATTCTGTGTTTGTTTCTTGTTGTTACATTGTCTTGTATACTACAGCGCTTGTCTTTTAGTTTCTGTTTGTGCCGATTGATTTTTTTAGTATAAATCTATATGCATTTCTTATTTCTCTTAAACCATGCGCAAAAGTTAGTAAGAAATATTTTTTGAAAAATAATTCAAAAATTTGGTTTAAAAATATTGACGTTTTATGGCTCTCGGACGACCATTAATCATTATTTAATCCAATTGGTACGAAAAAAATTGTTTTGCAATTAACAAGGCTAGTAATCTATTTCCATTTTGAAGGTAAAAGGCGTGATTCTAAGAAACTTCATTAAATATATTGATGCTTAGCACATCTGTAATTAGAATAACTCATTATTATTAACAAAAACAAAGAATCGTTACAAAAATATTTCTGAACAAATAAATTAACATATTAACATAAAATATTTTTAAACATATAAAAAATTTTAAAAACAAAATAATGAGTCAATTATAAAATTTAAAATATAATTTATATTTCAATTATGTGTAAATAATACGAGAGGTTTAATTTTTAAACATATTTACATGTAGTTTTCCCATGTGTAAACGTATTTGGAAAACAATTTTTTTTGTGTTACATACTTAATGAAAGGATAAATGGAAGTTATTTGTTTAAGTCTTAAATATTTACACACACATTTATTTAGATGAATTACATATTTAATGTTAAGGAATTTGCTTAGTACCTAGGAATATAAAAAGAGATTAATGTATTAAAATATGTAAATACACATAATTATTGTCTGTATTAACTAACAAATACTAATATAAACATTTGATACTTTTATATTCATATATTTAAAGTTTTTAAAAACAAATTATTAACGTTATGTATATATATCTAAAGAGGTAAAAAAGTTTCTTTACAAATAATTCGTATATTAATTCATTCACTACCCATTTCTTATTAAATTATAACATTCAAATCATTTCTAAATAATTTTATGTAAACAGAAACTCATTGTGCAGAGAGCAAACGAAGACTACTCTCGGGATTGCATTGCAAAACATTCGAAAAAGGAATGATTGATCTTATCGTAAAGCATTCCGTTATGCAGAAGGGCCTTTCTTTGTTATTGTCTTCCTGCAACGATTTAGAGGCTATATTCTGATTCATCTAAAGATAACAGCTACGAAGGAACGTGAGAGATAAAGAAAACCAAGAGGTTGTAAAACAGCATCCGATATCACATCTACAGTCATATGCTTTTTAGGAAATATGCTGAACTAACATCTTCCGCCATATTTAACCACGTCCGAAACAAATAGGTTCATACGTACAAGTATCTTAATTTTTTTTCCTTCCAATTTTGATACAATTATAAAGTATTTGCATAGTGAAACGTTAAAATTAAAAAGTGCAATCTTTCCATGCCCTTCAGAAATCCGTTTTTTAGTTTTATAAACACTTTGTATAATTACGATTTTCCCAAACTTATGGAATAAGTTTTTTTATCCATCATCTGATACTTTTTTAAACTATTAGTTGATTTTTTTTCTAACCTTAAATTAATTTTTTTAATTACGAAACCAAACATTGTGTAGTAACTCATCTTTCATACAATTTATTTATTCGTTTTATATCATAACATTCTTGAAATACTTTTGTACCTCAACAAATAAAAATATAACGATGGAAATTTTTTTATAAATTTATAAATAATTTTTTCTTTAATAATGGATATTTCATGGAATGATGCAAAAATAAACGTATGGTGTTAGTTGCATATATAATGCTTTTTACTTCCAGTTTATGTATGTGGGAAATTAAATACTTAAAGATTATTTTAAATGACATTTAAATTTATATGAGTATTACTGCGTATTCCATTATATATTCATTAGCATATGAATCAATCGCTTTCTCTGCTTTTATATATCTATACTGTTACATGCCTGTATTGGCATTTCTCTGCCATGTTCCTCTTATTAATGAAAAGAGGCATGAATAGGTATATGTTGGATACTGTGGAAAGCTTAAGATATGCCATCTGACCTTGGCGACGAGCTTGACAATTTTCTTAGCATTTAAGTGATATTCTCGGGGACTTTGGCGACAAGCTGATAGTTCTCGGAAATAATGTAACTGTCTCAAAATCTCTTTTAGAGGGGGAGTTATGGAACTTTCTCGAATTTTCCCAGTGATGTTACACTTGATTGGAGCAATTATAAATATGCAGAAATGAAAACGCTTGAGCGAATCTACCAGGAAGCTGCATGAATCTGCTTGAGCCTGCCTTTGAAGTGCAAAATACCATTTTGGAGTTTTGATTTTGGTGCAAACTAATAATCTGGAGCTCTGAACTAATTTAACGTGCTATTATTATTATTATATGCTGATTTATACCTGTGTTTGATTGGAGTAGCTTCTCAGAGCCAGGATTGATATCAGAGGAAGAATAATCTGCACCTCGACGAATATCAATCCTTTGGTTGGAAATATCTCGTTCAATGGTTAACTCCAATAGAATAAATATACCCACTGGACGGAGAAACTCACCATTTTTCATCTTCACCCTTATGAGTCATGTATGCCCATCCTTTGAAGGGGAAAAGTCCTATCACTTGAGTCAATTAACATTCCATTTTTTTCTTTGTCGCTGGAAACGAAAACAACATCAACAACTTGAATTTCATTTTTATGCCTTACAATTTTGAAATATTGTCTTAAATTTTTCAAGTATCCAACACAAAATCTTTCCTGCAAATTTTGCTTTAACCTGTGTTGATATTTATGTCTCCTATTTAGAGAAATGGAATCTAAATAATCTAAATCAGTTGTTCCGGTTTTTCTGATGCCTCTTAAAAACGTAGTAGTAAGTGGTGTTAAGTTTTACATTTCAAACGAAACATATGTTAAAAGATAGTTGTTGGAATTTCGAAGACATTCTCTAATTGGTCAATTTCTAGTTTTTCTGTTTTCGGAAGTTAATGTTCCAAATTTGTTATGGTAGCAAATTATTGCAGTTCTCAGGACACTTTTTTTTCTCTTTAATAATGTTATTCCATTTTCCGACAAGATTTTTATTCAAACTCTCTCTTCTTCCTTTTTCAGTAATATATATTTAAATCGAATAATTTCAAAGACACCGTCACATATTCAAGCAAGGATGCCAGATGACGCAGAAATAAATTAACTTATGCTAAAAATTTCTTGCGTACTAATTCAAATTATGATAACTCTAGGAATTTTCGAAGAATAAGCAAAATATTACGATATGAAAAATTCTTTCGGGGAAACTGAAGGTATGTCATCACTGTCGGGTTCTTAAAAAGTCTTAATTTACAAGCGAGTAGTTTTTTAATTCTTTATTGCGTGTTAAATGTTGACTCAATTCTTACAAATACACATAACATATATGCTAAAGTTTCTTTTACGCATTCCGACTTGTTTCAGATTTGCTCTTCTAAACATATAAAGTCAATAGTTTGTTGCCATCACCTAATGAAAATCTATTTACATTTTTCGAAATAATGTAGCCTCATTCTTTTAATTATTCAGTGCTGAAACACAAACAAAAAATTCTTATTTGCTACATAAGAGACTTAATGCGCTTTTGTGAACGAAGTCTTCAATCACAGACTGGGGAAACAGCACAAGACACTAAATATATATTATTTATATTTATCTATTTTCAGAGCTTCTTGTATAGTATAATACTATTATTAATAAGAAATGTGAAATACACTTCGCAAATAATTTCTTACACAATTCGTTCGTAGATTTCGTGTGAATTTACGCCCAACTGATATATTTTGCTATATAATTATTACTCTAACATTAAAACTTTTTCTCTACGTTAATATGAATAGTATGTAAACACAAATTTATACACGTTAATTGTAAATAAAACTTTTATTACCAGTTCTCGAAACTTCTTAATGATATCGTTTCAATAAAAATATTAGAAAATAATATAAATATTTTTTTTTATATTTCCTTAACAGACTTTAAGCAGTTGTATGCAGATGTGAGAACATACATGTTATGACAACCATGGAAAATAAATAAAACCGTTTGTGAGGCAATTTTGAAACGTTCGTGGTAAAATTGCCATGATGATTTGAAGTGTTGATCAAGCATGGCTAGTATAATAAATATCTATTTAATAAACTAGCCATGCTAATAGAGTAAGTACTAATAGATTAAGGTATATATGTTTAATACTAATATACTAATAGACTGAGTACTAATATACTAATAGACTAAGTGTAATCAAATTCATTTATATTAACTAAAGAACTATATTTTGATTTATTGATTGTTTAATAAGCGCAGCGCATGAAGGCTACTATTTAAGGTTTTCGTAATTTTTAATCCAGGTAAAGTGTCAACTAGGACGACACTGCTAGCACCTTCCTCTACAAACTTCTACATGATGCCACTGAGACGACTTGACAAAAATATCGTCTTCCATGAGCCCGATACCATACCCAACCATTCGGCTACCATGGTATCATAAATACACTGGTGATTAAAACTTTAGTATATTTTGAAATTATGTAAATAATAAAGTCTAAATTGTCATTTAGGGAAACATGGTATGAGAATGTAAAATGGTTACAAAATAAAAAAAAAGTAGTGTAAGAACGAAATTAATCACTTTTCTTATTCAAGAAAAAAAATCTAAAAGAAAACTGAGCTAAAGAGAAATTCATGCTATAGTGAAATCAAATGAAATATAAAGATGATGTTGGAGATTAAGAAGGTGTGTAATCATCTATGACCACCAGGTACGCTGCTCAGTGGTTTCTATTCTTTGCTACGATATTATGGATCAGTTCTGGGACTAGAGTTCCAAACGTCATAAAGAGCTGCATTTAGTTCTGGGGCATATTATTTGTGGAGGCGGAAGGTCTACAAGCAGTCTTCTGAGCCTATGCCTCGTACCCTTGATCAGTCGTCTCAAATGTTTGAGACTGCCATGGCAGTTTCAAAGACATCGTCCATCAAGCTCAAGAGAAGAAAAGTCATGTTATCAAACATAAATAGGAAGTCAACAGTGACAACTCTTATAAATAGGAATGAGTGAGGCTTAAGAATTTCGTCTCTGTACAGTCCTCATCTCAAAAATATGAAAGTCTGTTTGGCCTTCTGGATTGGTGCCTTTCACAAAATAACTCCCTTTGACGAAAAACGAAGTCTTTTTTTGAGGATTTTCGAGTTAAATGAGTTCCACTTACTCTGAATGTAGTCATCCGGTAAGAATTTCTGTTTGGACAACAGGAAAATTTGTCACTATACGGCACGTTGGCTCATTGACCCAAACTCCATTATTGTTTTTCCTAACTCCTGTTTAAATGAGTGTGTTTATGCATAGATGTAAGGAAAATCCAAAACGATGGTAGTCTGTTGTAGAAATCAGCATTTTTGAGCATCCTGTTAACAATTTGCCTGGAGACTTGCACTTCAGTGGCGGCTGGGAAAGCTGAGACCAGTTCTCTAGCGTAACTATCTCTCCGAAGTCGCGCAGTTGTTGCCAGATATTGCTCACGGCAATCACCTCTCACTATATTTCGTCCTTTAACATTTCTTACATTTTGACACCTCTGCCACATTTTTGAGATCACGCATTGGTTTACGATCAGAATTTGAGAAACTTTGGTATATAATCATACTCATTCGAGCATTCCAACGATTATTCCCTTCGCTAACATGTTGGGTTATCGTCTTTGCACTATCAATCGTTCCGTTTAATCGTTAACAATGTTGCGGGAAACCTATCGTAATTGTTTATCCCGTACCGCTGTGCGCAGGTGTTTTGCGCATGAAGTCGTCGACAGAATTGTTTTGCAAAAGGAAAGCGCTTAACTTTAAGACAAATAATTCTCAACAAGTTGTTTCAAACAGGTTCACCAAAATTTGCTCACAGTTTTTTCGCATTTTACGAATTGTGTTTAATTTTTGGACAACAGTTTAAGTATATTTGAAGAATTCTGTTTTAATCAATGAAATAACAGATTAGTTCAATAATTAGGTCAAAAAGTAGTTGTTTCATTTATTTTATAAATTGCTTTGAGAAATAAAATTTCAATAAATCTAATGCAATCATTCCTATCAGTTAAAAGTTACTTACAATTCAGTCCAAGTTCTTAATTCCTTTTTTTTACTAAAGAACTCGTATAATAAATCATTTGAATATCTACAAAATTGAATGTATCAAATATCATAATGGATTAAGAACTATTTTGATGGAAATATAATTATTTCTAGATAAAATTAAAGTTTGAATAAAAACATGCTAAAATAAGTTTGAAAAATTTGGAAGAAATGAGCAAACCAGAATCCACTTAAGTGTACAGAGAATCGAATAATATTTAAATATTTTATATTAATTTGGAATGAACTTTAACTATATTGAATTTTCAAAAAAAAAATTCCAATTTTAATCAAATTCACATGTATATTAAATGATCATATATTTTTGCTTTTTTATAGGAAAGATTCTGTGCAGTAACCCCTCTCAGTTTTGTTTGATATGTAAGGTTATGAACACGTACTCTTGCCAAGGCTTTTATAAAGCGTTAATTATTGAAGCGTGTTCTATATTTAACGAAACTCATTTTTTCTGAAATGTACCAATTAAAAATGGACATTTGTTGCCCAAACAAATATCGCTAATACCGCTCCTATGTATATCATTACAACTCAAATGCATTCGTAATGAAATAGTTGCTTTTCAGAAAGTAAAAATGTGATAACATTTATAAAACTATAAGAAACAAATTTAATGCACGAAAATATATAAGTCGTCAAAAACTTAAAATACTTACCATGCGATAAATTGAATTTTATTGGGAGAAAGGACTGGTGAATATGAAACGTTTCCGAAATGGAAAAAAAAAACTTTATATGAATTTTTGTAAAATACTCTCAAGATAAATACGCTTTGTATCTTTTATTAGATGTTCTTTAAATTTTTATTCAATATTCTTTTAATAAAAATTATACTTTTAATCACTTTGCGAAGAGTAACTTATTTTTTTCATAAAGAAATTTAAAATTTTAAAAAGTTAGTATATGATTTTATTTATTTCAAAGCTAATTAATAAAATTCTAAATTTCTTTACAGATAGCTCAATGAATACAGACTAAGTCTAGTTTTAAATTTGGCCTAAACAGCAAAAAATCGTGCCAGTTATTGCAAACAAAAAATAATTGCGAAAGTAGGGATTCAGCGCATTACAATGTTAGGGATTGATTACATTTCCAAAACTGCCTTTCATAGTTCACATTTTGCTTTAGTACACATTTTAAAATCTTCAGCTCCAAAACATAATATTTTTTAAAATGATGCTGCATATTTTTTCTTTCGATGTATGTTTTGCTTCACTTCATTTCACTCTTTTTAATTATCTTATAGTATTTGTTCGTAATACTGAAAAATAAAATAAAATATTTTTTATATTAAAATGTTATTTTCGTTTTAGTCAATGTTATCAGCAAAATAAGGGTTTAATAAATTTTTCTGCTGACTTAAGATAGTTTCGTTGTCAAAAATATCAGTTCTTCTTTATTTTATAAGATATCTAATTTTCATTAATTGAAATTTTAATAAAATTTTCCAAAACTGTCTTTAATCAGAACCGTCTGAAAATGCAAAGAAAATATGTAATAATCTGCCTCTACAAATAAAAGTTTTAATTCTTTTCTTTCACCACCAACAAAAACTGCACATAAAACAACAGCTGCATTAAGTGCAACAGCTGCATAAACAGACTAAAACAAAATTAAAGTTGAAGAACTGCTTGGTTTAAAACAACTTTTCCATACTATTCGGAAACAAAGTCTGCTAGAAAAAAATAACAAATATTGAGGGAAAGACAGGTGTTCAAACATGGTGGTTCTGTACTTCTACCCAGCCTTTTCATCAGGCATTAAATGCTACAAAAGAGTATCTTGTATTCATGACTACGAAAAATATTCCGAGGATGTTTTGTTATTGGAAGAGTGTATTTGTGCTCGTGGTTGAAATTTACTAAAACACATGTACGAGGTTTTGCAAACGTGTTTGATTTTTTCAAGTATGCTTTCGATTTCCGAAACCCTTGTGAATTGTCCGAGAACGTGCTGGACTGTTGGAGCCTATGAATTGCGATAAAGCACATATTTTATTATCCACATCTCTCATGAAAAAATTATCAGAAATATTTTAAAGGGAATACCTAAATTGAAATATCCTTCCGGAGTTTAGAAAGCAACTTTCCTTATGATACTGAATTGGAAGTAACAAGGAAAAATGCTTAACACGGACTTGTGGGTGTCGAATTGTTTTTCATGTTAAGAGAATTTTCGTGTTAAGCGATTCATGAGAAGAATAAATACACACTAATACTGTCGATGTAGTCACGTTTTATTAGCCACCCAAGGGGCTATTGTTTTAGTTCGATCACTTTTGGCATACCAGATAACTTTTCTTGGACTAGATCGCTTTTCAACTTTTTATCGATTACTTTAACTTTCCTTACATGTAGTTGATATAATACTCAATTTAATAATTTATCCTTTTCTTTAATTTTAATAAAAATTTAGCTTAAATATATTTGTGACATTGGGCTATTCGCACTTTCTCTTCACTAACCTTGGGGACTTTTAATTGAGATTGATTGCTTTTGCTAAACAACCTTTGCCCAACCAAAAATGAAACGTGATTATGTAAAGCAGGTAGAAATGAAGTGAAGCGGGAGAGTTACGAAATATATAAGCTCCTACTGAAAGCCGCGATAGAGAGAGGCTGAAGGAGAAGTGAATCTGAAGCTATAGATAAGCGGAAGGAGAAATGGAAAGAGAGGTTGCTTAAAGGGTTAGATTAAAGGTTGCAAAACGTTCCTTTACTACTGTTTTCAACAGTTGATCCAGAGTCTGAGTTGCAGTCGAGGAAGGATTAGTGGTAAGAGTCTGTTAGATTACTATTGGTGGGTTAAATTGAGGTTAATAGAAATATTACCCGGGAGAGCATAGTGAGTTGTTGTCATAGTAAATATATGTTAATAAAGTCCATAAATATTGTTCTAGTGTCTCTTTGATTAGTTAGTGTGTCATAGTGTTTAATAATTAAATCTAGTGATGGCACAAGATGAAGTCCTGGTCGGGCGGGCGTCACATATTCAATTTAATAATTTATCGTTTGCTTTCATTTTAATATCTGAAAAGTTTACTATTGTCCGTTTCTCGATATTTCATCGTTTACTTTAATTCGTATATGTAACTGAGTAATTTAATAATAATTTTTTAAGAAATGCACACCTTGGGTGGCAAAATCTGTTCTTCGCAAAACTTTGCATAGAACCTTTATATATTGTACAACAAATCATATTGCATACATTATTTACAATTCAAGCATTAATACATATTTTCCAAAAACTAATGTTTTTACAGGAAAAAAAAATGTTTTAATGTCCTTTTCAAAATGAAAATGGCGATAAATGCTTCGATATCGTCCATTGTTTTATTCATTTCATAATTCAAATGCGCATCTAAATGACTACGAACACTTTGTGATACTCTGGAAAAAGGGAGACCTGAAATTTGTTAATTTCAGCATACAATTTACAGACCTTACGACAACACCAATGACCGAATTCGAAAAATAATTGACCAGTACAGTGAATTGTTTTGACAATTGAAAGTGCCTCTAACTACCAAAATATAAGAGTTAACCTATTAATAATAAAATTCATAAATAAATAAATCATTGTTCATATTCAGTTAAATAAAAAAATAATCTATTTTATGGGCCCGTGAGGCTAAATATTTAATAATTAAAGGGAATTTTTTTCGCTTTATGAGAAACATAATTAATACCTAATACATTTAAATTGTATAGTATTTGGCAGAGATGGTAGTGTTATTTTTGAGATCATAGCGTAGTATATATACATATGTATGTGTGTGCGTGCCTGTTTGTGTGTATGTGTGTATTATTTATGTTCTTTTGATATATATTATGTTTGGGGTAGTTTTGTATTTAGCAACCAAGCTTGTATTTTTATTAATGTTTTATATAAGTTTTATTACAGAATTATTAGACATAATTTGTATTTCAGTAACTTTAGCTTTTCTTCATTATAATATTTTATATATTTTTAAATTATAATGCATTTTTTTAGTTTTGTATGACTACTTTTACAGATTACTACACTTTTTAATTTTGTATAGCGCTTTTGCTGTAATATTAATAAGTTATTTGCTTAAAAAATTTTCATATTTATTTTGAGAAGTTTTAATCTATATTTAAAATTATTTTTTTTTTGTGTGTGAAAAATTAATATTTATTTAAGTAGCATTAATAAATTTTACATTCTTACATTCTTATATACATGTAACATCGACTTAAAAATAATTTAATTTTTTAATTTTCCCATTCTATAACTCATTAGAATAAAACTCATCCTAAATTGCTGATACAAATCAAAATTATCGTTTAATTTATGCAATCACGCACTCATAAAATCTGGTGAATTTTTTTTTCTCATAGTCGTAAATCTGTAGGAAATAATTCTCTCAAGGCTCATTGACGCCATCAGAATCACTCAGAATCCCTTCATTTTATACCATGAGATCATTACATAATCTGAATAAATCCCTCAATATAAATTCAAAGGCAAGGTAAAATTATCGACCTTCTCCTGTAATCGCGGAGACGAAACTCTACACCTCTTGCATTATCTATTTTATTTTTGTATATTTATTGCCTTTCTCTCTCTCCTCAAAACGAATAAACAGTCTTAATTGACAAAAAAAAGTGCTCTCTTTACAATCCTGAATCATAATGCGTTTTTACACGTCCATTAAGGTTTTGTTACAAGCCGGCAGGATACCACCGGTTGTTCGTACTGCTAACGACCACGTTAACGACTGCGAACTTAATATGTTGTTAACAAGGGAGATGTGCGGCGTCATAAGGGTTAAACTTTGAATCAACTGTAATAGCCAAGAAGATTTAAAAGAGAGAGGATCAACTTTAGTTAGCAAATAAGTACATATCAAAATGGACAAAAAGACTTCAAACACTTGGACTTATTTCTTTGCAATGAACTAAAGTCTTTCACATTTGAAGTATCATTCGTCGCCAAACAATATCCTTAAAAGTAAGCATCCTTCTGTGCAATAATGTTCCGTTAAAAAGAAAGACTTTCGGCTTCAAATCTTCTCCAAGTGATAAATCTGTAATCACAACAAACGGAGAAAATGCCTTTAAGATGTTTCCATTCATCAAAGAAATTTTGCATCGCTTAGAGAGGTCATAACAACCGATGAAAACGCCGTTTCTACGGTTATATCAGCCTTTTATCCAGGCTGACATCTGCAGAACCATCTGCCAGACATTTGCGTTCACAAGTGTCGTCTGAACATAAACGGATCCTACTTCTTCCTTTATTATTTTAAAATGCATCATCTAAGATCGGAGCAAGAGCAATTCTATCCTAAAACATTCTCAGCTGTACCTGTAAACTGAATCCTAACATTTGTAGTGAAATGGGTGATGGTGACTCTTTTCAGTTGTATATATTTTTGAAGATTTTTTTTTTCTCAATTTATGAATTCGGACTAAAATTCAGTAAGTAATTCTATACATTATTTTTTTTTTGTTGACAAAAAGTTGCGAGTTAAATATTGTATATTACTATCTTATTAAAATTTGTTTAACTTGGTTCTGATATGAATTTTAAATTAGTAAAAATTTTAGAAAGTAAGCACAATAGTGTATTTTTTTTATTTGGAAATTGATGTATAGTAAAATACCAATGGCTATCATATCACTTTACTGATATTTCACAGTTTTTCATACATTTTTTTTTCAGTAATGTTATACAAGAATATCAAAACTGAAAATATAAAATTTGCGTGGTATCTTTTTTAAGAGTATATGATGATATAATTTATTGATGTTTTGTTTAGATAAAATTGTTATTGGTTTACTAATGATATTTACTTTTTATGAAATTTAAAAAAAGTTAACATACTTTGGAATTTAATTAAATGTTTTGAACATTTTTGAAAACAATTACATCATCTGTTGTGTATATTACCAAATTTTTGGAATTATTCTATTTTAAAATTCTAATTTTAAAACAGAAATTTGTGGGTTTTAAAATTCTAATTACAACGAATGTGATATTATATTATCTCTTCGTGAAGTAAATTTTGAATTTAATTCTACATTGATTTTCAAATTTTATTCATATAATGTTAAATTGTTAATAATTCAGAATCTTCTTAATGTAACATTTTTTGGATATATAAATTAAAACCTTACTATAATTATATAAGGTAAACAAAAAGAATTCACAAGAAATTCGTTAATATATGATACATAAAGGAATATGATTTAATTTTAATATTTGTGCTTTATTTAGAAAATGATTAAAACAATATTTTATTTTCATATATGTGATAGAGATCTAAAAATAGATATTTGGAGACATATTTTTTATTTTATAAATACTTTTGATTTGAATGTTATATATGCTGTTCTTTTATAATACTTAATTGAGAAATTATACATAACACATTAATTTGAATGAATACTGTAATATTTTGTAAAGAAAATTATGGAGGGATAGTGCTTTTACTTGTATACTATATTGATTTGAATGATTATTATATTACTTTGAAATAATTATTTTATTATGATGATTAATATTTGGCAGTTTTGAGATGAATATCTATACTGTCTTTTGTCTTTGAAATTAAAGAAAAACAAAAAAAGTTAAATGTTTAATTGTTAATTATGATATTTATGTTTTAAAATATTTTTGTATTTAAAGGTATGCTTATCTAGCTTAGATTGTTTCTATGCAAGAAAATCTAATTTTAAATGGAAACTAAGAAATTAATTTAAATGATAAATAATATTAATAACAAATAAATAAAATAATACTGATTGTATCAGATTTGACTTTGGAATAAATGAGCTATAGTTTGTTCAACAAACCACGCTTTTTTTTCTAATATGAAATAAGATGATAGTCGAGAAATTATTGTAAGCTAGGACTGTAAGAAAATAACAAACAAACTTTAGTAAATGCTTTTAGATGTCTTTGATAATATTTGTATACAAAATTTTTAAAATTTGCATTTTCATGCCTATTCACAGTTCTTTACCATATTGAAGAATATCAAACTCATTTTGTGCATGTTCATTTTTAAGCCCTTGAGATTCACGTAGAAAATATAGAAATAATGTTTGTCAGACTATGTCAACCTTATCATTAACTAGTAGATGTTAAATTAGTCATTTTTCTTAAAATTGTATACTTGTTTGAATATTACATGTTTCGATTTACTAATGTCATCCACACAACTTTTTTTATTTATGCTTTTTTATAGGATCAAGAATTCATGTTATCAAAATTATCACTAAAAAAATTAATATTAGACTTTAGCCCAATACCACACATAATATACAAATTTTTTACCTTTTTATTTCAGATTTAATAACCCAATTAATTCATTGAAATTTTTTACTTATTTTGTAAAGGTGAAGGGGTTTTTAGCTATTAATTTCTAGGTGTAAAATTTTCAGGTATTTCTATGTTTAAGGATAATTTTTGTAATTTTTTGTATAATTTTTGGGTAAAGTTAATTTTTTTTCTTAAGAAAAAACATAAATTTAAATTCCTGTAAGATACGGTTGTATGTAAAGGCTACCTCACAAACGCGTCTTGCAGGAAGGGGAATTTTGTAATGATTTCAACTTAAAAAATAGTTTAATTTTTTAATTTTCCATTTCTGTAACCCGTTAGTAAAGAGTTCATCCTTATTTGTTCATACAATTCCAAATTATCCTTTAATTTATGCGATGATATGCTCATAAAATTTGCTGGATCAACTTTCTCTTCCTCAAGAATAATACCTACTCCGCTCCTGAATTATATCAAAATCACTCAGAATCCCTTCATTTTATACCATATGATCACTACGTAATCTGAATAAATCCTTTAATATAAAACCAGAGGCAAGGTAAAATTATCGTTCTTCTACTTCAATCGAGGAGGCGAAGCAATGCTTCTTGCATTATCCGTTTTAATAATTTACATTTATTGCTTGTCTTTCTCATTAAGGTAAATAAACTATCTTACTGAAAAGAAGCGTTAAAATTACAACCCTGGATCTCAATGCATTTATACATGTGTGTGTGTGACAAATTCTTAAAAGATGCATTTATGCACATCTTTTAAGAATTTGTCGCACACACACTCACACATACAAACTCACACACTCATATATATATATATGTAACTGAACCCCGTCATAGTAAATTTTGTCTGCAGTCCCAGTAAAAAGTTCACTTTAACTAAGAGCTAATAATACCCAATTTTGTTGAAACATTTAAATTTCTCTGCATTCGAAGGTAGTTTTATTATAAACTATCATCCTCTGATATCACCCAATTCTCTGATAAATTATTAATTACTCTATTTGAATTGAAGAATTTGGAAGCAGTATTACTTATTTTTAATTTTACATCCTATTAAACAAATTTATAATTCCTGATTGAGTTACATTGTGATTATAAGTTAAATTCATCACTTTTCTTATCGACTGTTAGGAAAAATTTCACAGTCTTTGTACATTTCTAAAGGTAGGAAAAAATGGGCTCGATATGTTTGCAACTGGGTTACTTTAGTGACTCATGTGATGACAGCGTGGATTTGTTTTACTTCGGATACTGCCTTCTTTGTTAGGGATATAAAAAACACACATTTCATTAACACACGATTCAATGTGCTCAATTTCATCTCTAGGGGGGAAAGTGGCTCCATATTTCTCCATAATGATCAGTTAGTTTTCTTCTTTCGAAACACAGGTTCATCTATACACCAATTCCCGTCCGGGTCAAATGAAGTTTACTTTCTGCATTAATTTGCCCTGGTAGTGTAATGGTCATGACCGCAACCTCGCAGCCAACGTTGTTTCCATCGAGTCATGAATTCTAGCCATGACATCCCTAAAATACCACAGTGCAACGAGACAAATGCACATTAATCAGGTCAAGAGCCTATGTGACCCCCGCTTGTATTGTGTAAATCTAGAGAGGGAGATGTCAATTCAGGTGTCATCCTTGTCTCTTGAACGAGGCTCAAAAGTACAAAGTCTGTCGGCAAAAAACCTCGTGTTGCTTTTCAGTGCGATGTGTTCAAAAACATTCTTAGAAAGATTCGCATGTCGAAAACAATTGCCAATGGTTTACAGTGACTTGTCTCCAAACCCTCGGCAGATAAAGGATAGCTTCTACAGTGTGTTAAAGAATAAGATTACTATCTAGTTTGTGCATTTCTTAAAAAGACATAATTAAGCAAATTTTAAGCGTGTGTATTTAAATTTGATCGAAAAACACTTTCTGTACAAATTACACTTTTAAAAAACTATTTTAAAATTCACTAAGATCTACTCGTTTTTCTAAACATTCTTTAAAGTATCTATATGTATTAAAAATTATAAAATCTTTTGAGAAAATTAGCATATTATACGTCATATCAGAATTATAAAAAACATGCAATTGTTATAAAACAATGCAGTATTTCACAACGGCATTACCTGTTGTGAATGCTCTGTTTTTCAAACCGAACTACTCTGCATTAATCTTGCCGTAAAAGTAATTCAGGACTCTCTCCGTCAGGGCGGTACTCTCAATTTTCTTATTTGCACCGACTCGCTCTCTTCGCCTCTTTCTCTGCGAATTATAAATTCTATAGAAAACTTGTTGTGGAAGTTCAGTCTATTCTGTACAACCTTGAAGACTGTGATATCCACTTTTCTTATGTTCGGGGCCATAGTGGAAATCTCGGCAATGATAGAGCGGACCAGTTGGCTAAAGAGGTAACTTGCCAAGATATGAGCCTTTCAAAGTCTGTGCCATCGTCTCACTGGAAGCATTTAGCTTGGGAAAGAACTGTTTCCGACTGGAACTCCCAATTCTTGGTCTCACCTAAAGCTTTGTGGACTAAAAAGTTTTTTCCAACCATTTATCAACGGCTAAACTGTAAAAAAATTGTTACTGATTTTAAGTTATCCCAGATTCTAAAAGGACATGGAAATTTAAAGAGCTATTTATCTAGGTTTAACTTAATTGGTAATGATATTTGTTCTTGTGGTCTGGACGCTGAAACCGCGGAACATGTCTTGTTGTATTGTAATTTATATTTTTATAAAAGAGAAAATTTTAAAATGGAGTTAAAACGCTTAGGTATTTCCTAGCCATTTATTTTGTCTTTGTTGTCAATTGTTCTGAAAGCCTTAATGTTTTGAGAAAGTTTCTTTACTTTATAGATTTTTAAAATTTATAGTTACCTTCCTTTCTTTTTATTTATATATTTCCTCCCTTCCTTTTATTTATATTTGTCTCTTTTGTGTTTTTTCCTTTAATTATGTTTTTTTTAAATTTTATTATTATTATTGTATAATGTTGTTACCACTTACGTCTGTAAGCCTCATGTTATGCAATGCGGAGGAGTTGAGGAGTTTTGCAAATAAATTTATTAAAAAAAATTTCATGCTGTGGGGTAAAGACGTATCTGAGTATGATATGTAAATAAATTTATTTTATTAGGGTACTGGTACATTTGAAAGAGAAATAAATAGTTTAACAAAGTGTTCTAAAACTACCATTCTTAATGTCATAATTAGAAACACTTATTCGAACAAAATGAAACAATGTATAAGAAAAAGATTTAACAGCAAGCAAGAACAGACAAATTTTCAAGAATCCCCTAAACAAGTAATATAAAAAAAATTAAATCAATTCCTACTTAAGTCAACAAAGGAAAAAAAAATATTAGTTACTTTTTATTAAATAATTATAATTAATATAAATATGTATATACATATGACAGAGTCACAGTATTAAGTGGGAAAAGAAATTTTTTTCCAGCGATCTACACGCTTCATCACTGACGGTATTTATTCCTAAATTTATATCCTGCTAAGTATCTTATACAAGAGAATTTTTTTTTCTCCCATATAAAACTAAAATTAATTATTTGAAAACCAAATAAAAATTTTTATGCTTCGAAAAGATTTGATCCGAAGGCATGAAGATTCTACGTCGACGCTCTACCAACTTTGCCATTGCAAGACAAATGATATAATAGAAGAATAGAATGACATAATAGAATGTTTCTTATTTCATCCGGTAAATTAAATAGTTGGAATGTAGTTTAGCCCAATTACCCTTGCCGGCATGAATTATTTGGTGGCGTTTTGCCAAATGTGGCTACCCTGGTCCGTTTCGTGGACTTAACGTTCAGCCACAAAAAAATAGCCAAGTTTGGCAATTTTTGAAATCGCGCTGAGCGGTTGGGCTAAACTGCATTTTCCCCAATTAAATTTAATTAAATAAATTAATATTTAAAAATACTATATTAACATTTAGTGCCATATGCTACAAGTTTAAATAATGTATTTCAACTTAAGTGGATGAATAAAAAGTATTTTATTAACAATTGAAAATTTGAACAAGATATATATAGAGAGTGTGTGAGCTAATAGTAGGAATTCAAAAATATCTTTCGTCTCGTAAAATGTCGGAACATTTCACTGTAGTAATTTCACGTTTCACAGTGTGGAAGAATCTTAAATCAAATATTAGTACAAAATATATAGCAACGAAGAAAACACCGAAATTATTGAAATATCTTCGAGATGAAAGACCAATATTTGCTAAAAATGACTTGTCATGGAACGATGAGGGGAAACAAACGATATTTTCTGCTGAAAAGAAATTAAGACTTGACGGTCCCGATGTCTACAATTTTTATGGCATGACATGAGGATGGAACCTAATTAATGTTTCAGTCAACAGATAACAGTATGAAGTTTTTAGTCACGATGGAGTGTGCTATTTTGAGATGTATGGACTACGCACAATATCAAGCTATGCTATAGAATCATGGACCATTATTAGGTGGTGTAACTGGATGTTTTAGCAGGATAATGCTCCTTACCCAGAAATTGTTTAAAAAGGAAAAGGAATGTTTTGCCGGGGAGTAGCTTACAAAAGTTTCATATCTTATTTATTTTTATATATTGTTAATCTTTAATGTTTACTTCTGCTTTATCTCTCAAGTTTATGAGATATGAAATCATTTATTTCAATTTCAAAACTGTTTTAATTCTTAATTAGTCTTAAGTAATTCTCTGACTTTCTGTGAAATCAAGAACTATAATAGTTAATGAAATATCGTAAGATCTAGCAAAATATTACATTGATAATTCGTTGCATGTTGAATGCATATCGTTTTACAACGTTTTTATGTATTTCTCTCTTTGTGTGTGTTTTGTGTGTGTATCAGTGTGTCATCAAATTTTCGATCGTTAATTTAACCAACTTCCCATCAAGCAACGTCAAGCTAGAGTTCTGAAACTTTGGGAATCGCTTGTTACTTGTTTAACAATGCAATTCATAGACATTTGAGACAAGTTTTAACTAATATTTTAATAATTTTTTAATAATGCAGTTTAGACCAACCACTTGGCGCGATTTTAAAAATTTTCAAATTTGGCGGTTTTTTTTTTTTTTTTTTATTGAACGTTAAGTCCGAGAGGCGGACCAGGGTAGCCACATTTGGCAAAAAGAAATTTTAATAAACTTTGCCACCATTTAAATTCGTTGTTTTTACAAACATTCGTTTTTACCTTGAATTATTTTAGTTCAAGTTTCATCCGAAATGAGAGAAGCAGATGCCTGCTCAGGTGGCGTTTTCATTACTTGATTGAGACTAAAAATTACGAGGCCAATAGCCCTTCTGTTGCTTCTAAATGAATATTAATAAACAATCTATGAATCAAAAAAAAATCATCCGAAATAAGGGAATCGCATTATTTAGACGGCCCCTCTTTGCCCGTGTGAGCCTTGGCAGACGATAGAAAAAGGATTTATTTCCACAATGCATCCGCTTCGGGACAACGAATTCGCTAAAAGACGCTTGAATTTCGTGTTATTTCTTGATTTAGATTAAAGTGGGTTTTGTTGCTGCACACAGACGATCAAGCAGGCTATTTTAAAGAGGACTTTTTTCATCGTGTTTTTCCCACCTATGGTGATGTCATCTTCTTTGTAAAGATGGAAATAAAAATACGTATGAGAGTAAATAGCACATTTTTATGCTGATATTGGAAAATAAAATAGTTTATAAATTAAAATGGGAAACTGCATTGTTGGTTTCTTATGAATTAGACGCTTATTTTTAATATGATCATTTTTTTCTTAGTATCGTTAAGTTTCAAGACGTCAATTTCGATATTCCGAAAAACAAAGCATTTAAAAAAAAAAAAAAAAAAACTTAAAGCCTGTTTTGGGACATTTAACCTGAAGTTAAATAGTTGATTACAGACCTATAATTATTTTAATTAACCTTTTCTAACACTTACTATATTAAGGAATCAATTTTAAAAACTTGTAACAGCTTTAATTATACATAAAACTGGAAATGTCTGAAATATTTTAATAATCGCCAAATGTTCACCAAATTCGTCGTTTTTTATAATTTATTGCTTGCTTTAATTCCAATTACGTTTAGCTTAAATATATTCATTACAATTAATAACATAATTTATCGTTTGCTATAATTTTAATTAGTATGTACAATTTGGTTCAATTGATTAATATAGTGCTTAATTGAGATAAAATGTTTATACGTATTTGTTTTGGATGATGAATTTAATAAATATTAAGTAATAAAATAAGTTATTAAAGCTAATTATTAAATAAATTCAATTTGACTCAATGTTCCCTTTGGCTCTTAAAATGTAAGGCATAAAAAAATTATGTTACCCAAAGTGTGAAGTTTGAAAGAAAACCCATGAACAAAAAACTCGATTTTTATCCGTTTT
The DNA here is from genome assembly GCA_019974015.1 of Nephila pilipes. Classification (NCBI taxonomy): domain Eukaryota; kingdom Metazoa; phylum Arthropoda; class Arachnida; order Araneae; family Nephilidae; genus Nephila; species Nephila pilipes. The sequence goes on along the minus strand of BMAW01114523.1, from coordinate 257,229 downwards.
ATTTATTTTTTTTATATTTAAGAGAACATGCAAAATTGTATAACACGTCTACTGGCGAAAGTAGTATTTGTAAATCCTGTACTGCATACCACACAATTAATGGAGTGATACTTTGAAGTAATACCAATGAATTTATCCGCCAAATGCTATTTATCACAGTGATTGTAAACAAAATCATTACCAATGAATTAATATCAAGCTCAAAAGTAAACACTCTTAATTATTTTTGCCTCTTGAGAATTTAAGATGCAATTTCGTTGCGTATTATTATTCAAATTTGTATTAATTTACATAAGCGTTATAATTCTACATTTAAAAATTTGTTCTGCATCAAGCATTCCCCATCATTCTAATTCAAGATTATTTTTACAGAGTTCATTTGAAATACTAATGCGCTATTCGACTACTTAAACAAGATCTGTACACTGAAATTAATCCTTGCAATGCTTTAATTACAGCGTACTTGCTTTCAAGTAAGAACAAATATCTATTGTTTCCAAAAGCATTATTGTTCAATTAATTCTGAAAAATACCCTGGATATTACACCGGCATTTGTTTAAACTGCAAATAATCTTATGAATTAAACCTAAATACATCTTCATTTTAAATCTACTTCAAACGATCTATTACTGTGTGAATGGCAGTTACACTTTTCAAACGGATTCCTTTGAATGCAAGAGACTGGAATTCTAGTATAAATAGTCTTTTAAATGGTGAATTCGGTATCTTCTCCAAAAATAAATATTATGTAAATAAATTCACTGCTTCATAGCCGTAATAAGTGATATTTATGTGAAAACAGCGCATTCATTTTGTAAATGATAGTTGTTGCTTTGTGAATAAATATATTATGTTCAAAGTTTCATTTTCGAAAAATTTAATTGATTTTTAAATAATAGTTTAAATGAATAGCAAAATATATGCTTAATGTATGTATAGAAAGTGAAAAAAAGATTTCGTTGCTGTTTGGATGTAACCTGAGATCGCATGTTTTGATTTAATATCATACGAGACTCATAAATACAAGTCAAGAGCTTTTGTTATTAAATCACTTCCCATTAATTAGAACAAAACACATTTAACACATATACAGTACATGGTAAACATTTAAAGCTTATTAATTAACAAATATATATATATATATATATATATATATATATATATATATATATTTGAATATGTATTTAAACAGCTATTATTTCTCAGCAAATGTCACTCGACAATAAAACTCCAATTCTGTTTCATTTCCCGAACTATTTCATGCGTTGCCCTCTAATCGAAAACTAAAGGAAAGAGTGCCAATTCGCAAGAATTATAGCAGCTGTACAGTCCAAACCCAAATTGAATCTATTCTGGAGTCGTTTTGAACTGCGGGTGAACGAATGATTTGAAGCTCCCTGATTTGATCATGAACGAATAAAAAAATTGATATCTGACAATCTACAGGTTTTGTTAAAACCGTCACACATTCAAATGGCAGGAGCTAAGAAATTGAATATGACTGACATTTTTAAATTTAAAACTTTCTCCAACACACAAATTTTTAGAATATGCAAAGGCGACAGATTCACAGCATTGATGTTGAGAAGTTTTATATTGACCAAACGACAAAACTTTTCCTATTTGAAACAGGACTTCTGGAATATAAGACAGAGATCTTCTTAAACGATAAGCAAACAGCTACATGCTAATACATAAATAAATCCAACACACCAAGAAAAAAACACAGAGGAGTAAATTAAAGGAAATATTTATAATGAAGGAGACATTTCGAAAAGAAGTACTTAATATCATGAAAAATAATACATACTTCAAAAATATTTAAATTTTATCTAATAATTAAATATTCTCTTTGCTTTTGCCTATACGTATAACTTTGGCTTTTGAAAAAGAGTTTAATACTCACAACGATAGTGTGTCGATTATAGATAACTGAATGCTATCCCTAGATTGGATGCAGAACCAATCGCACAAATTGTAAAGTTTTAGATAAATTAACGCATACAAAATAAAATTTCACTTTAGTTATTTGCTCAGAATATTTTCATATTAAATTAGATGATAACGAAGTCAAAAAATATTTGCATTCACATCGAAATCTGGTCTTTCGTCATTTCATTGCTTGCCCTTTAGATATAAAATCTCCCTGAATATATTCCAAAGAGCAATTAGGCAGATTCTAAGGATATATCAAATAAAATTTGAATTAAATTACTTGGAAGACAATGCAATAATTCATTTCAAGACTCAGTGGAAGAATATGTTTTACATCCATAAGATATTTTTAAAATTTGTGAAACATATTATTATATTGAAATTCTCAATGTGCAAATTTGGACAAGATTCTATAAATTCCTTTTGATTTGAAATAAAATAATTTTCATTCAGCCCCAATAATAATAGATTAATAAAAAATATTAATAAGAAATTTAAAAGATTTAAAGCGATTCCTTGGTAGTCTTAAAATTTATCATAAACTCATTTTTCACTACGCAAAAATCAGAATGCATTTAAATGATCACCGTGTATAAATCAAAAATGTAATTGATCATCAGAATGCCAACAATCTCTTAAACATTAAAGATATCTTAATTTGTAAACCTATTTTGGACTTATTCAATCTAAATTACCCTTTCCATGTCTTAGTAGATGCATCGAAGTAAGCCATCGTAGTATTGTGAAAAAAGAAAGACGTGTTTTAAGTCAGCACCCTATTGCATTCCACTTAAAGAGACTAAGAAATATGGAATTCATTTATAAAATAACTGATAAGTTTACATACTATAACAAGCAAACCCAAAATTAATTAATGATAGTTTTGCTTTTAAAGTTTCAATAACAGAAAATAAGATATACACTCATGTAGAAGAAACAAGAAAATTCGTTAAAGAAAGATATAAGCAATAATATGAAACACAAAAAATAAGATATGACAAAAAGGTTTCAAGAAGTATATTTTAAAGTTGGGGTTTAGTCATGTATAGTGAAGTTCAATATTCCCCTATAGAAGGAAATTAAATCTATTTTATTTAAATACCTACACACTAGAAAATGGACACAGATGTACTGTTTGAAAATGATATACGCAGTCCAGTCAATAAAACCCAAACATAGTTAGGCCATTATTTCCGTTTATGTTATTTTCATCTACTCAAAAAAAAATCTCACTAAATTATTTTCTACATAAAAACTAAAAGAAAAGAATAAGCTACATGAATAGGGGGAAATAAATGTAATAGAAAAGTGACAGAGTCTTACTTATCAAGATATTTGGTGCAGAAAGTTAATGTGATACGAATCTTAAAATATATTTTATAATAAGTGATATTTTTATTGTGGAACTGAAACGTTTTAATTACCTTTGCAAACACATTAATATAATTCATTATTTCATTTTAATAATTTTAAAAAATGCAATTAGGATAATAGTTATTTGTGTCTAACATTTGTAAGAAATAAGTAAGAAGGAAAAGTTGAAAAAGAGGTTACCAATCCTTATGTTTGAATAGATACATATAATTTAGTCATGAAAGGACAGACCTAATTTACCGATACAAATAATATTGATTTTTGTAACCTAGAAAGTTATGTTACATTCTCTTTTCTCCACTGACTTTTTTTTAAATTTATACAGTTACTCAAATTCGTTTAAATTTAATATTATTGTAATTATTGATACTGTGGCTTTGGATATGATGACTGCATATGTAAATAATTTTTTTCCCGATTCTTTTTTTTTTCCTTTTTTTTTCTAAATTCATTTGTATCTATCAATTAGAAATATATTTTTAGAAAAATTACCATGGTTAGGAAAGAGTTCAGTCGTTATGATTTTTGTTAATGTCCCTCTTTCTTGAATTATTAAGATGGCCAAACTTGTTTTGATTTGTTTTGGATCAGATTGGTTTTATTAGCGTCTCACTAGAAGCAACATGATGTCAACTGGAGACGGACTTCGTAATTTTGAATCTTAGTCCAGTGACGAGGACGACACTTGAGCTGGTATCCCTTTTCTTAATTTCCACACCAGGCGAATAGAGTTACATTAATCCCTCACACACTTAACGTGCATCAGTCTCGGCTGCGCGACGGGTCTTTAGTGATATCAGGGTTCGAATCCACGACTCGACGAAAGCCACATAACTGAGAGACCATGACTGTAACTATTAGGTTACCTCAACTACTGTGATTTGTATACATTTATCATTTTCATATCAGAATCCCTGAATATCTGTGATTTAGGCCAGTAAATTTCTCAGATAGATGGTTGAAGAAGGAGTCGAATATAAGGCAATTTATATTAGCAAATTTGAGACTTTAATATGAGGGAGAGAAAAAATTTCTCTATAAGACAGAAATAAAAAAAAAAAAAAAAAAGTTTTTTTTAAAGCTTCAATTTTTTTTATGTGGTTATTTTCAAATAAATGTGAATATAATGATTTTATTGTATGTTTCAATTATAATTAAAAAATAATAATTTGTAATTATTTTGTCAGAAAAATTTCTAGAAATTTGATGACGATGTTCTGATATAAATACAATATATAGATGCCTTTTAAGTGTGTATTTGGTTGGAGAATAGTTGATACATGCTATTTCAGAATATTGTTGGAAAGGAAATTGAATTAATTGTTAAACCTTTTAACAATATTAATCATTTTATTATATATATATGTAGGATTTTCCAGCTAATTATTAAATAATTACTTTATTTTACAATGTACAGTAAAGCCACTTCCTCCAATACTCGATAGATGGCACCACGAATCAGAGTCATGAGATAGCTCATGCAGCGCCACCTGTTCCAGAACAAAACTGATTGACCTTTCGTTCTCGCTCTCTTTCCCCCATTTTCCTCTTCTCTTCTCCTTCACATTACCCGCCTCGGAAGTAAACTCCGAATGCCAGAGCGCGTTCCAACACCCTTCGCCGGTAAGGGTTAAATGAGGCAGCCATCTATTTTGCTCCGATGAACTGGTCAATTCGTCATCTCATAGTGTAAATATTTCACTCTACATCATCTCTTCAAATAAACGAAGTACATCAAGTTGAACCTCATCATTGAATTTCTACCAAAACTACATGTAATCCGGTATTGGAATTACCTCCCCTAGACAACCAAGAGCAAACCATTGTAGATTCGGGATGTATAATCTCATCATCCCACAGTCTACATATATATATATATATATATATATATATATATTGTTGTTGTAATAAAACAGCGCTAATTGATGAAAATGAACGTATAAGAAACTTTAAGAGTATTGCAGCCTGGAAGCAAAAGCAAACGAATTGTGGTTTATGGAATATTTGTTGAAGACCAAATTCTGATATATCTCGTTAGCGTAATGTAATTAAAATTTGAAGTAAATAAATTTTAATATATTTCTTTTAATCCAGACTTAACATTAGTATATAAATTGATGAAATGAAGGTGACTGACTCATATTTTATGTAACTTACAGTAATAACAAATTTAATATTTTATGTAA